>CAIGQV010000818.1:3505598-3516391 GCA_903798115.1 Danio jaintianensis | reverse complement strand
TAGATAGATAGATAGATAGATAGATAGATAGATAGATAGATAGATAGTTCATTTACAGAACACTTGTGCTTTATTTACAGTCTGGATCATTTAAAGACAATGCTGCGTCAAAGCCAAGCTTTGATCCCTGCGCCAGCTCTTCATTTCCCAGTGGTATTCACCCCAGCCCTTCCTGCTACATTGTTCAGGTGTACCTCCAAAGATATTTTTTAACTTCATTGTTAAGAAATCACCACTCAATGGATATTTTTCCCCTTTTCCACAATGGACAGTTTGCTTTGTCCTTTCACCCGGAAATGTTGGAGTTGTTATTTTAAACCTGGAAGTCTTGCTTTATAGTGAGACATAACTTGCAAAGACACAACATCCTCTTCCTTAGGAGAGAAGGTGGTGACCGCCAATGTCTGGTAGTCTGGTGCTTCTCAAACAGCTGGGTTTGTGTCTGGTGTGTGAATGTTTGTGGACATGTCTGAAGTCCAGGCTTGACAGTAGCATTGACCAGGAGGAGGAGAAGGACCAAACACAGAACGATTTAAGGGAGGGAAAAAGATGAGAAGGGGAAGGAGTAAAGCAGCTGTGCTGGGGCCATATGCCAGCCCCTCAGAAGAAGGTAAGGTCTGTTCCTTCACATATCCCTGGCTGAACATCAGAAGGTGGTCACTGGCCACGCCACACACCCAACTAGTCTGTTTGATTTAATGAGAGAACCTTGGGATGTCACCGTCTGGCCAGAGAGAGGAAAAAGAACAAAAAAAAGGAGAAAAAGTCACATGCCCAAGTGATCCAGCTACCCGGTTAACTGACAGATACACGCCAAAAGCCCTATGACCAGTTTAGAAAAAGAGGAAAAGATTTCTCACCTTGTTGGATCTGTACATGGTTGTAGAATGTATGTGAGATACGAAGGAGAGACGGAATAAAGAAGACTGCTAATGACAACTAGAGTGAGAATGGCTGTGGTGTCTGGCACAGGAAACTGTGCGTGTGGCAAGGTTTTAATGATGCATCTGCTCATGTCAAATGATTCTGGACACATGGCAAACCCTTGACTGCTGGAAGCTTTGATGTCATCACACACACATATACACAAACGCATGCTGGCACACACTTTTTTTTCCACATAGAGACACACACACATGCTCTTGCTCATGCATGCTGAGCTATGTACCGGGCACTGGTTCCACTTTGGCCCCCTCTGGTGCTGCGGTGGCTGATTTTAATGTCCCTGCCTAATGATCTGGCAGCCCTCAAAAGGTAAATGATAATTTGCCTTAAGTGGAGCCTTTAGGCAGAAAATAGATGTATTACTTTTTTCTTTTTTGAGTAAAAAATGACAATTTGTTCTTTTCAGTATGGAGTTATCAACATTCTATGCACAAATTTCATTTCAAATACTTTTTTTTTTCTGTACGAGAGTCCCACCCTGTTCAGTCAAATTTCAGGAGTCTGACCAGATGATCTGTCATCAAGGAACTACAGTGATGACTGAAGAAGTTTCAGCTGAAGAGGGACTGATGGAGACCACAGTAGGAACAGAGGGACTAAACACTGATTTTAGATAAGTCGTCCCCTCTGAAGACTCACTGTGCAATGGCTTTGTGAAACAAAGCTCACTGGAGGCTTTATACAAAGCTCACTGGAGGCTTTATACAGACATAGCTGGCAGAAATTAACTGGTGTTTCATCAGTCAAAAGAACTGTTGCTGCTGTCTTCTGTTCAGCTGTCTTAGAAGAAGAAAGTAGTTTCCTGTATGCCACTTCTGGCATTTTTTCTTAATATACAACAGTTTGAAGCATCAGGTGGTCAGATAGCACTTTCTGTAATGATCTCAGTGGATATAGCTGTTTGTTTGGGAATGCTAGCCTCACAGTGCACAGTGCAACTGACACAGTACATTACAGTTTCTACAGCAGGTGCAATAGTTGCAGCAGCAGCAGCAGGCTCTGATACATTGAAGCAGTACAGGACTGAGATAAAAAGTCAGGTTGGCT
Source organism: Danio jaintianensis (assembly GCA_903798115.1). Taxonomy (NCBI): domain Eukaryota; kingdom Metazoa; phylum Chordata; class Actinopteri; order Cypriniformes; family Danionidae; genus Danio; species Danio jaintianensis. The sequence goes on along the minus strand of CAIGQV010000818.1, from coordinate 3,514,399 downwards.
CGGAGTGGTCAGGGTCCCTTCCCTGGCATCTGGTTGTTGGTTATGGTGAAGTGGAGTTCAGGGCATGCTTTTGTCTTACTGGTATGGGAGTTGAGAGCAAAGAATCCAGGCCTTTGGCAGTGGCCTATTGCCACAGATCGCTTGAAAGGTTATAGGTTATTCTCCCTTTCTGTCCCCGCTGAGGGTATTATAGGCAGCCAGATGCTCCAGTATCTGTCCTGAGGGAATGGAGGTTAACCGCTGGCTTGAGTGTTTTTCGCCAAAGGCGAGAGAATGGGAGGTATTCTTTCTCCGTTCATCTTCCTTGCATCTGCGTCTCTTGTGCCTTTCTATCACTTTCCTCATCTTTAGATGGTCAAACAGTGTGCCGTTAAAGATCTCTTACTCTTTTCCTGGTTAATGACCAAATTTGCCACTTAAAAGACCTTTTTATTTCTCTTAAGGTTGGAGCTTTAAAGATAATGCAGCTTTTTAGTGATCATAGCGTAAAGTGAGAACGGAAATGTGATTCTGAGACATTAGGTGTTAATGCAGTGGTTTCGCTACAGCAAAGATTATTAGCTGTTTGATCTTTGAGTGATTCTTCAATAGGGAAGCCCCAGGTGCTATGCCTTAGGAAACATCTGAAATGGTTAAGAGCACTCTCTCTTTACTGTAATGGAGTAAAAAGACTGGATATCGTATGTGCATTTGAAATATAAAATTCCTCTAGGAGCACAGACTAACTGGAATGTAACATTAACTCATAGCTTGCACTCAAGAAGATTTGACTGGTAAAGGCATTTTCAGTTGGGAAAACAGAGGTCTTGTAGCCCAGGCGCCATAGAGTTTTTTTTGTCTGGATGCAGAGTAGACTATCCCTCATGTTGTTGCTTTTACTTCCTTAGTTCTTGCTTCACCATTTCTTTCATATCTTAATGGGCTTGCATCCTAACTCATCCTATCATTCATCTGCATGTCCTGATGAAAGCTCGTTAACACTTCTGAATGAGGGACACTTGTCCTGCTAAAACTAACCCTGGGCGGTCTCTCAAGTACATGTGAACACAGGGTTTTTTCATGGCCTGCGATTCTGTCTCTTTATTTCCACACTTTGACTAACGGTAATAAAAAGGACCACTTCTTCGAAATGTTGTCATTCTTCTTCGGTGGCAATCTTTGATTCTCCAGGCAAGCCATCCCACTAGTGCACAGCTGCTTGCTTGGCTTGTTGTTTTTGGCACAGCTTTGGTGTTAGCATGCCCGCTACCGGTTTTGTATAGTACACACTGAAGCCCTGGCACTTAAAAAAAAAAGAACTCAACTAGCAGCCACCAAACCAACATTTTAAAAGGACAGGACACTTGACGGAGCAAGCAAGTTGCATGTGTGTGTGGTGCAAAACTGGGAGTCCTCTTTCTAAGAACAAAAAGACCCCAAGGTTAGCTGGAATAGCCACTGATCCTGTTCCAGGATCTGAATTCCTCTTTCATGCCATTCCATTCCTCAACACTTCATGTCTGCCAGGTGCGGTTTGCCTGACCTTGGCAGTTTATTGAGATTATATGTTTACCAGCTCCTCTTGATAAATGCTGTCTTGTCTCCTCTTCCCTATCTCTCACATTCCCACAACAATGCCGCATTATTCCCCAGCCGTGCGTCTCTCCTTCACTGGATTACCCTGAGGATGGATATGCCAGAAGTGGAGTAAGCTAATAGCTTTGAGTAACACACAGCCAATGAATATGTGTGTGTTTGTGTAGTGCATGAGGGAGTGAGAGAACATGTTTGTGCTCGGCCCATGGCTGGTCCAACAGATGTCAGTCATGCGTTTTTGATAGGATCTCAGTGAGAGTTCACATAGTATGGCAAAATTGTTGATTAATATGCTGCCAGGCAAGTTTTCATTTTTGGCAGAAGTTAGTCATAACTATAGTGCTATAGAATAGCATTCATTTATTGATAAGAAGTGGTGGTTACACTTTCCTTGTTACAATTTAAATATTCATTTAACTACCAATAATAATACTTATAGGGTTAAAATGTGTGTTAGGTTTAGGGTTAGTTGAATGTATTTATGCATAATAACAGTGTTACTGTATTGTCTTATACATTAATTGTCTAAAAAGGTCAACCAGTTCAGCAAGCTGTTAGGTTTGTTTGAGACTGTGGTTGTAAGTTTCGCATTGTCTGGGTTTTGTGAGGTGCTGTCGGTTCTAACATTACATCATGTCTTTTCTTCCTGTTAAGTGTAGATCGGTCAATGTGGTTAAAAAAGCTGAGCTAACACCTAAATGCTTTAGGATTGATATTTGGGTCTGGCTTCCTGTCTCACGCTTTTTTGCTCAGAGCCAGATGTGAATGTAATGTTTTTGCCTTTTTCTTTCTGACACAAGTGGTGATTTGAGACAAACAGGATGTTGTGTTTTAACTTTATCATTGGTAGGTTTGTCCTGTGTTAAATTCACCTGCGTGTACGAGTGGCAGTATTTAGCGGTGTTCTGCTCCTGTGCCGTGATATTGTTGCTGGCAAATATGTGATGTGGGGGGTGGAAGTTAGAATTTGTGTGTGTTTGTATTTATCTGTGTGTGTGTGTGTGTGCGTGTGCATGTGTGTGTGTACGTTGGCGAGGACAGGGGGAGAGGGGCACGGTTACCACGGAAATGGATGTGTTGGCCTCATCAGAGGGCTCCCAGCTGGTGTGGGTTCGGAAGCTCGTCTTGGCAAGCGAACGGTCAGGGGGGAGTTTGCATCTGTGCAGCCTTGGCGCTCAGCTGGAGGGGGTTGGGGAGGTTTGGGGCTTCTTCCCCCCCACACGTCAGGTTTTAAAGGGGACCCACCCACTGCCACCACACAATCCCACTGGTCTTTACACTGGGAGCAAATATCCATAGAGTTGTCCACTGTTATTCCTCTTAGCTGCGTCAGTGTTCCTCTTTTGTCTTCTCTTGCTTTCCTGTAGATGTACTATCAGCACATTTTCTCTCTCATTTTCCATCTTCCTTTTACTTATTTCTTGTGTCCTCAATTCTTACACCTTTCCCTGTTATTTTCTATCTGCAGCTGGAGCCTCTGTCCTACAAATCTCTGTCTTAAATTCATCAAATTTGTGATTGTGTGACCTGCATTTTGGGCCTTACGTTTCTGTCTTTGCCTGTCCAGTACATATAGAAACAGCAGTCATTCTACAGGTGTTTAGAGAGTTGACATATTGACCTTTGCCCCTCCGAGTGTGTTGTGCAGTTGTTTAAGGCTTGTGTAAACAGGCTGAGAGTTGTTGAGACATGTGACCTCTGACCTCTCAACGGGAAGCAGTGTGTGAGCTGGTACAAAGGTCACTGATCTAATTATCATGTATTGTCCTTCCCTGTGTGCTTAATTCCCTCTAAGTAATGACAATGACACATTAACTTTTTTAACTTTTATGCAATCAGTTGACCCAGTGTCGCATAAGTTGGTGCTATTAGAGATGATCAATAATAAACCAATTATTTATTAGTACTAGTAATAATTATTGTAATAATAATAATAGGGGTGACACGGTGGTGCAGTGGGTAGCACAATCGCCTCACAGCAAGAAGGTCGCTGGTTCAAGCCTCAGCTGGGCAAGTTGGCATTTCTGTGTGGAGTTTGCATGTTCTCCCCGTGTTCGCATGGGTTTCCTCCAGGTGCTCCGGTTTCCCCCACAAGTCCAAAGACATGCGGTATAGGTGAATTGGGTAAGCTAAATTGTCCGTAGTGTATGTGTGTGAATGAGAGTGTATGGATGTTTCCAAGTGATGGCTGGAAGGGCATCCGCTGCGTAAAACATATGCTGGATAAGTTGGTGGTTCATTCCGCTGTGGCGACCCCAGATTAATAAAGGGACTAAGCTGAAAAGAAAATGAATGAATGAATAATAATAATAATAATAATAATAATAATAATAATAATAATATGTTGTTGTAAATTTTTTTTTTTTAATATACAGCATATTATAATTTATTTAGTGACTTAACTGCCTATATAAATTAATTACTTTCATAAAAAAATATTTATCTGTCTGAGGTGGAGTTCAATTAGAAAAAAAGCATGATGGTGATTATTCCTTATTTTAAAAAATGAAATCATTTTTAAATTCACAACAAATTAACATGAATTGGAAAGATGTAATTATTGCACATTTATACGTTTATTCGTTTTTTTTTTTTCTTGCACAGCTGCCTACTGTATGTATGCAATGATGGACCAGAATGCTGAGTATGCATTTGCAGCTTTCATCAACAATGTCAGGAAACAGGCAAAAAATCAAATAGACAGGCAGACTACAGTCACAAGTCATGGGACAGTTGATGTGTCAGGTCAAGCAGCAAAAATCAAAACAGTGAGAGAAGAAAGGGTACTAATCTAATCAAAGTACAGAAACAGGCAGTGGTCACAACAAGAAAACAATCCTAAAAAAAGAAAATACTAATCTTTTAAAGAATAGTATGAGTGGCATTATACACAATGCAATTTTTTAAAGGGTAGTGTGCTGCAATGTTGTAACATGACATGCCTGCACAGAATGTTAATGCAGCACAGCTGCTCAAAGTGTTACCTTGCAAATACATGTCCCAAATAATTATTTATTTATAATAATTATATATAAAGCATTAGAACTACAGTATATGACATAATGCACAAAATGCGTTATATGTATTATAATTATGCTGTGGTAACATCTGAACTAACTGATTCAAGTTTAAAAAAATAATTAACAGAGATGAATCAATACTGCCTGCTACCCCTTTTTTATACAAAAACCTATGTATTCAAATGTTATTACTTTTTAGATCCATGTAACTATTTTTAAACGAAACAAATTTAATAAGAAAAAGTGTTTTATTCTTTTTGGCAAACATATGTCGAAATGTTACTGCAGATATTTTTCACAATATAAAAGTAAAAATTTCAATTACAGATGTAACTTTAACAAATGAGCACAAGTCAAGTTTAACAAATAAGCAGTAATCCCTGCAAACTTCTCCAAACATTCACTTTTTCAGCATGTATCCGGTATAAAACACTGTCATCAATTTCAATGTGCATCAATAAAGTTTAAGCAGGGGCTGTACAGTACTGTCGCCTCACAGCAAGAAGGTCGCTGGTTCGAGTCCCAGCTGCATTTCTGTGTGGAGTTTGCATGTTCTCCCTGCGTTCGTGTGGATTTCGTCCGGGTGCACCGGTTTACCCCACCATCCAAAGGCATGAGGTATATGTAATTGAGTAAACAAAATTGGCCTTAGTGTATGAGTGTATGTGTGTGAATGAGAGAGTGTATGGGTGTTTCCCAGCATGGTGCTGGGCTGCGGCTGAAAGGACATCCGCTGCATAAAACATATGCCTGAATAATTGGCGGTTCATTCCGCTGTCGCGACCTCTGATAAATCGGGGATTAAGTTGAAGGATAGTGAATAAGTGTTTAAGCAGAAATAGGCTATGATATTATAGTGATCCATGCACCGAGAGCGTACACGCGCACCTATGTATAAGTGATGTATTGCTTTTACCTTGAGCACAATCGGCATCCATCAGAACTTGAATATACTTTCATTTTAAGGTATCACTTAGATTCAAGTGAATGAAAGAACTATACAAATTATGATATCATGCTACTAACAGTCTAGTTATTTGGAAAACAGCTACATAAAAAATATATTTAAAGAAATAACTTGTGTAGCCTAATTATTAATGTGTTACATTTATAAATGTTCTTTGCCTCTGGTCCACTCAAGCCGCATCCACATACTTCATCCACCAATATTTTTCAAGATGAAATGTCACTGCTGCAGGTGTTGCGCAGTCAGTTCTAGTAATGTAGACTTTTGGGAAGTGTAGTTCCAATAGAAGAGTGTCAAAACTCAGGTAAAATATCCCTCTGGTGGTGTGGAGGAGACTCACTTGTAACAGAGTCTCTCATTTGCGAGAGGTCCTGAAATGAAGAGGTTAATGGGAGGTCTTTGGATGTCTTCTGTGTGTACGGGGTCGATGATTTCCCTCACATAAACCCTGGGTCATTCTTCCAGGCCTTACCTCTCCCAGTCCACGAGGTACTGGAGTATGCCGCCCTTGAATTGAGCAGTTCTCAAACCGGGTACACCTCCTTGCTGTCAACTAGGATAGGTGAAGGATTATGGTCAGCAAATCCCACATCTCACTCTCCTCTTGGACCACCAGCTATTTCAGAAGAGACACATGAAAAGTAGGAGAAATATGGTAGTTATTAGGCAATTCTAAACTAAATGAAAGCCAAGTAATTTGTAGAAAAATTTTGAAAGGATCCGCATACCTAGAACTGAGTCTCTTGCAGGGCAGTCTGAGCAGAATGTCTCTAGTAGATAGCCACACCTACTTACCTGAAGTCTATTCAGGGTTTTAATGGTGGTGGTGGTTGACTTACAATTCTTGCCATCTTATTGCGTATTGGAGGTAAGTGTGAGCATGATTCCATACCTCTTTGCTGTGCTGTGCAACCCTAACCCAAACCAGTAAGTGACAATACACATTTAGATCAATACACATTTGAACAGAGTTAAGCTGTAGCTGGATTTAGAGAGAATTCTGTGCATACTCAGCACACACTGGATATGTCTGTCTGTCTGATTTTGATGACAGTACGTCCTGGAGGAGAATGAGTTCCAAATTCATTTTTCTGTTTTCCCATTAGATTTGGGATGATAACCAGATGTTAAACTGATGTTGATGTTAAGTTGTTTGACAAATGCTCTGTATGTAAACTGGGGACCTGTTTTGGATACAGTAGCATCAGGAAGGGCGTAGAAATAAAAGACGTTGCAAAAAATATCAACTGTTTCGGAAGCTGTAGGAAGGTTGGCAAGGGGCGGTAGGACAGTAGAAGCTGTTGATGATGGTAAGGATTGTACTGTGACCTTGGGAGTTCAGCAGGTTGGTCACAGGACCAGGGTCGTTGAGGTACCGGTAGGGGTTGTAGGAGACCAGCAGGGAGTTGTTTTAGTCATGTTGCAGACAATACAAACCCTGACAAGTTTAGTAGTGTACTTGGTTATAATTGGCTATCAGAATAGTTTAATTTGGTTGGTGATACCGGGATGCCTGGAGATGGGGTTGGTGTGAACTTGATGAGCTTGTGAGCTGGAGATGTTGATGGTCTGATAAAGCGAGATCATCTTCAATAGACTGTTTCGTGATTTCAGACTCTGGATGGGAAAGGGGAAAAAATTCTGGGAATTGGGGTGTGGTACTGGGTAGCAGGTAATGGCACAGTCAGTGGACCATGGATTGGGCAATTGAGAGGTTTTATGCTTGCTCAAATCTTAGGCCAGATTGGAGTATTCAGTGGTGATTTTGGGATCCTCTTTTGTGATGAAGGTGGAATATACTGTACAGTTAACAGTCCTAGGAATGTGGGCTTTTTGGATATGCAGTTAGAATAGGAGAGTGTCAACTCAGGTAAGGGGTTCCCTCTGGTGGTGTGGAGGAGGCGGAGTAGGAATCCGACTTTTAACAATATATTTGTGGTGTTTATTTTGCCTCTATTCCATTCTCTCTTTTTTGTCACATCCAAGATTTTCTTGTGTTCTAAAAAAGAGACAACAGAAACAGTCTCACAAACCTGACGAGGGCTCAAAATACATTGCAAACATAAACATGTATGGGGGACTGGGAGAATCTGACTCTTCACAGTCATGTGCGTCTAGTTCCAGCGGTTCTGCTTGCCTGCCAGTATGTTGGGTTTAGAATCTTTCTCACACAGTGACATTGGAGGGGACAAGGGCAGCTTTTGTTCATTTTCTTCTTGCCCGCATCTGCCTGCAATAGACAAGGCCACTTCTGTGTCCTGGCGTCTGCTGGCTTTGATATGGCGTTCAGATTCAGTTCTGTCCAGAGCAAAATAAGATGGTTAAGGGTCATGCAGACCACATCTCTTTTAATTCAATGGCTAAAATGAACATTTTTGTCAAATAAATGCAGAATGCTCAAATGTATATTATATTTGATTTTGTGTTGTCAAAAAGGGCAATTTTTAAATGCATCAATGTATTCTTTTTATTCTTTTATAGTGGTAAAATATCCAGGGTGACTGAAGTTTAAATAGCATTTTCGGTCACACTTTTTTTGGATGGTCCGTTTGTTGAATTTAAGTTACATTGCATCTACATGCCAACTAATTCTCATCTGATTATAAGTAGACTGTTAGGTTGGGATTAGGGTTGGGGTTAGGGTCAGTGTAAGTTGACATGTACTTGCAAAGTTTCTTACAGTCAGTTAAATGTCTGTTGAAGGAGCAGTATCAACAGATATTAAGCAGACAGTCTACTAATACTCAAATGGACCATCAAAATAAAATGTTACCGTATTTTCCAAATCCATATCATTCCTAGTGTCCTTTTCGACAAAAAAAATCAGTTTTCTGAATGTGCGTTTTACATGTGTAATAATAATGGTTCTTTAGTACTTCAAGAATCTGGTTTCTGATATGTGATTTTTAATTTTTTTTTCTCATCTCCTCTTGTCCTCCCTGTAGTGCGCAGCGTCTCACACACATTGACCTTTGACAGCTCTCCTTTGCTCACAGGGCTGTCAGTGGCTTGCTGCAGCTTGGCACTGTGCTACATTAAAGGCTGGTGCTGCTTCAGAAAAACTGAGTGATAGTGTGTGTGATAGTTCAATGAAGAGCAGGAAAAGGCAGGAGTTTATCAGTTAAACACTGGATCAAATGCTCCAACACTGCGTGTATTCATCCTCTGCTCTTATCTTATTTCCTACTTTAGCTTGTACCTCTCTAGTCACTAATTTTTTTACCCTGCTACCTCACTTT
>CAIGQV010000818.1:3468965-3494103 GCA_903798115.1 Danio jaintianensis | reverse complement strand
TCACAGACATCACTAGTCTCTCATAGGACATCACTAGTCTCTCACAGGACATCATTAGTCTGAAAGAAAATTACTAGTCTTTCACAGACATCCCTAGTCTCTTGTTTTACTTACTGTAGTGGGCTTCTGATTTTCCAAAGATTATCATTCAGGTTTAGATCAGGACTGATCAGGTGCTGCCATTTCATTATTTCAGGGTTTTCAGTTTCAAGGAACTGCTTTACCCATTTTGCTGTGTGATGAGGCTCATTGTCGTGCATGAAAACCGCTGGCTGATTTTGTGATGAAAGCAGGAAAGGAACCATGTGTTGCTGAAAGGAGTTTCTGATAAACATTTGCATTCACTCTGCCAAGTTGCAGGAAGCATTTACATACCACGACACTTTCTCCTGTACCTTACACTTCTTTATACACTTTAGATTCAATCTTTTTGGGGGAATTGAATTAGTGATGTTGTAAAGAATGATGCAATATGCAATGTTTGATTATCACATATGGAATGAACAACTTCTATTCTATGGCTGAATGGGTTATCCCTTTAACCTCCATGACTCAAAAGTCAGTGAAAACTGGAAAGTTCGACTGCCAGTTAAATATGCTTTGTCAGATAATTAATGACTTTACCACCAGGTGCCAAAATTAACACCAACTGGGAGGTATCTGAAAGTGTTCTCTAATTTTGATCAGTATTTTTTAATAATTATTTATGTTTGCACTGTACTTAAGAATATATGTAACTCTTGAGTTCATATATTCTTTTACATTTGTTAGGATAACATCACATAGGACATTATCAGTGACCTAAAAATTTAGGAAATTGTGGTTGTTCTGTAATTTTCTATATATACATTTTTATGGATAGTATGTGGCGAGAGATTACGTGTTTATTTTTAGCATGTAAAATCTTTAAGAAAATGCCCCAACCCTGGCAAAATGTGACACAAACATAATAATAATAAGAAAATAATAATAATAATGATAATAATAATAATAATAATAATAATAAGAAGAATACATTTATGATTAAAATATAATTTTATTTCATCATAATGTTACAAAGTGAATGTGTAATTGTAACACAAAATTCATTATTTAAGTAGCTTGGCACAATACCCGTTTCAAGATTTACAACCGCTAAAATGTTCTATAATACCCTTCTTATAGTATATGTATGTTTTGTTTTTGTTCTTTACTTTATTTTATTTAGTTTTTTAGTCAACGGTATCTCCACATCAAATGCTACTGGTCAGCCCATGATTCAGCAAACATCTGAAAAACAAAAATCGCTTATAAACCAACATCCAAACATGATATAGACCTGAACAGTGCAGTGGCTTACTTCATATTCAAAAAAAGAAAGATATCCAAAGACGCCTTTTCAAGTTGTAAAGAAATCTATGTTTTTGAAGCTAATGAAATTCGCAGAAGTCAATGATTTATTTGAATTATTTAGCCTGACATGTTTACTGTTACAAAATAGTTTAAATGATACTTAAAATAAAATATAGTGTGTTCAATGGGGAAAAAGTTGTTGACATTTAAAAAGAACATATTTTAGAGCAGTAATCACAATATCGTCATACCGTAATATTTTTATCTAAGGTTATCATACCGTCAGAATCTTATACTGGCCCATGGCTTTATTCAACCACTAATTCTTAACCATTTCTTGCTGGGAAAAGATACATAGAGCAAAACATTACTGACCAGTTTGTAATTTCTAGTTTGTTTTGTGAAATATACTTATCGAGAATTTAAAATCACAATCATTCAAATTGCATGACACATCAAACGTAATAACTCAGTTCTATAAAGTAAGAGTGCACTAATCTAAGTCTATTGTCTTGGTGCATTAAGCAACCCAAAATGTGAATTTGTTTTACAGCATTGCTACTTAGTTTCCCAGTCTCTTCTCTGCGTTAATCCTTCTCCTACTACAAGCTGGCGCCGGTCCATCCATCTGATGAGAACTTCCCTCCAGTCCAAATCAACCTGCCACCTGCCCATCAATCAGTTCCCAACAGCCACGGCAACTTTTGTTTTGAGATTTGACAATTAAGCAAGTTGGACAACATCACTCATATCCATCCCAGCATCAATGAGCTACAATCTCCACTCATGAGCCACCTTTAAACCCCTTAGCAGATACGCAGCCTAATGTCATCTTGGCTGATGTCGAGACAACAACATTTACCAACACGTCAGCCTGGCATCCGAAAGCGTTTGTGATGTTTCCGAAACCGTGTGACCAAATTGCTGCTAAATTGCAGCCTTCACGAGCACTATTGCATTGTGTGTGCCCATCTAGGCCTGTCTGTTAGACGAGGAAGACTTTATGAGGCCAAAACGGATGAGGAGAGGGACGAGGACAGTCAGTCATGTGGGATCGGAGATGCGCTGAGAACAACGAGAGGGGGACAGACTTGATGGGATTTCCGAAATCCATGTGGGCCATGATGAATGTCTGAAATTGGTTTGTCTGGAGCTTGATAAGTCATTTGTTTTCATTAGCCTGATAGTAGCCTAAGTCCATAGTGGTAGACTGATTGGTGTGTGGTTGAGGGGGCTCGGATGGAGATGAGGCCTCTCTCCTGTCCTGCTCTAAGAGAATTATTCCGGCTCAAGGGCCCGTACCCCTGTGGACAGCTCCTGATCAGATAGGCCTCTGACAGCAAAATATCATTCACTCCCTGTCGCCGGCATGCTCTCGTTGGAGCATGTCCATTAAATATTGACGAGCCGTTATCTCCGGGCACTGAGGGAGACGTAAAAATAACGCAAAGAATGGAGAGGGGACGGAGAGCGGGAGATAAAGTCAGATGTGAGATTCTCACCTTACAAACCTGAAGCGGCGATCCCTAGCGCTCTACGCCACCGCCTGCTTCTGCTCTTAATAATTAGTCACGTGTAAAACCATCTTTAAGGGAGCATGGTAGATAAGTGTACTTGGCTTGCAATTGCCTTTAAATGTCAGGTGCTGGTTAAAACAGACATGTAGCATGAACTTAATGAAGGGGATTGTGTGCTGAACAATAAGGTAGACGCGCTGTTGCTAGGCATATTCGGTTAATAGGTTCGCAGGTGGCACTTAAATGCGTCTTTCAGCTGTGGAGTGGATTTGTGTGCGTCTGTTTTTTTTTTTCCCCTCCACAATTGTGTCTGAAAAGGAAAAGCCACAAACTCTCTTGTTTTGTGTAGAGCCTGAAGTCACCTTTCATAAGGCCTTGTCACCGCTCACTCAGTATAAACACAGAGTCGCCCTGCAGTCAAATCAGGCGCTGACATACTGCCGCTGTCACACCAAACATCGCCCACAGCATCAGGAAATAATCCAGCAGAAGAGACACTTAAAATAAGCCTGTGGCGCTAGCGAGAGTAGAGCGAGGGAATGTGTATTAGAAAGAGGGTTAAGTTGCCTGTAAACCACTTGATTCTGCGAACACACTGTGTGTACGTTTGTCTGTTGGAGACGTCGTTTGGGGGATGGGTTCGCGGTCGCACATGTGACACAAACACATACAGATAGAGAGGGAAGAGCCACATGGCAGCGATGCTGGGGGGCCACATGAGGCTTTCAGGCCTTGGTTAATTGGGAGCCTTCACTATTGATTAGGAGATTAGGAGTGAGCGAGCATGGCTCCCATAAGCCAGCACACACTCAGCGGGATGGAAAGGGTGCTGTGTGTGTGTGTGTGTGTGCGATGAAATGAAACGTCTGAAATATGTCGCTCTGTCTGTAGTACAAACACAGGGGAGGAGGAGTAGGTTAATCACTACCTGATCAGAAGCAAGTTGATTGATTTGGTTTGTGTTCTGGTCCTGATAAAACTGGGAATTTGTCAGGTTGATTGAATTGATCTGTGGGTGCCAACTAGTCCAGCGATTAAAAGGTCATTTGTTGGTTTACGTTGGTTCCAAATATCTGGGTTGCCTGGCAAAGAACGGGTTAACCTCTCTGGCCATGACAGTATAAAAGCAAGCAAAATCAATAAGAGGAAAAATAGGAAAATGACATGCCCCTCCAGTTGGGAGATCTAATCTCCAATATCCATTTACAACACTAGGACTTGCTTTAGCAATTATAGGCCATCTCCACTGGCAGCCTCTCCTTTGGAGGCACTGTGGAAATGCCTTTAAAATCTGCATTCAATACTGTTTGTTTAATTCTCAGAAAGGCACATTCTCATGTTGCTGAATGATTTTGATTTGGTTGAAATTCCTCTAGTTTAAAAATACATTTTTTTTAATCATGTATTGCACATTATACATTATTTTGCACTGATAATAATGCATTAGTTTTTACTTGATTGTTAATGAAATTGACATTCCTTATCCTTATTTCCAATTTTATCTTGATTTTGCAATTCACAATAGTTGCATTAGTTGCCTTATTATATATATATATATATATGTATGTATGTATGTATGTATGTATGTATGTATGTATGTATGTATGTATGTATACACACACACACACACACACACACCGGCCACTTTATTAGATACACCTTTCCAACTGCTCGTTAATGCAAATTTCTAATCAGCCAATCACATGGCAGCAACTCAATGCATTTAGGCATGTAGACATGGTCAAGACGATCTGCTGCAGTTCAAACCGAGCATCAGAATGGGGAAGAAAGGTGATTTAATGATTTAAAGTGACTTTGAATGTGTCATGGTTGTTGGTGCCAGACAAGGTGGTCTGAGTATTTCAGAAACTGCTGATCTACTGGGATTTTCACTCACAACCATATCTAGGGTTTATAGAGAATAGTCAGAAAAAGAGAAAATATCCAGTGAGCAGCAGTTCTGTGGGCACAAATGCCTTATTGATGCCAGAGGTCAGAGGAGAATGGCCAGACTGGTTCGAGCTGATAGAAAGGCAACAGTAACTCAAATAACCACTCGCTAAAACCGAGATATGCAGAAGAGCATCTCTGGACGCACAACACGTCGAACCTTAAGGCGGATGGGCTACAGTAGCAGAAGACCACACTTGGTGACAGTCCTGTGAACTAAGAACAGGAAACTGAGGCTACAATTCACACAGCCTCACCAAAATTGGACAATAGAAGATTGGAAAAATGTCTGGTCTGACGATGTCTGGTCTGGTCACTGTTCAGGCTGGTGGTGGTGGTTTAATGGTGTGGGACATATTTTCTTGGCACACTTTGGGCCCATTAGTACCAATTGAGCATCGTGTCAATGCCACAGCCTACCTGAGTATTGTTGCTGACCATGTCCATCCCTTTATGACCACAGTGTACCCATCTTCTGATGGCTCATAAAGTGCGAATCATCTCAGACTGGATTCTTGAACATGACAATGAGTTCACTGTACTCAAATGACCTCCACAGTCACCAGATCTCAATCAAATAGAGCACCTTTGGGATGTGGTGGAATGGGAGATTCGCATTATGGATGTGCAGCCGACAAATCTGCAGCAACTGCATGATGCTATCATGTCAATATGGACCAAAATCTCTGAGGAATATTTCCAGTACCTTGTTGAATCTATGCCACGAAGGATTAAGGCAGTTCTGAAGGCAAAAGGGGGTCCAACCCAGGGCATCTTTTAACATCAGTTTAATTTATTCTTATATTTTTAACAGTTGTGTTTAATATTGGAAATAGTGCAGATTACCTATTATGCTCTACAGAAAAACCCACCAATTTGAGTTTTTAAAATCCATCCTCTCCCAAGAACTGTCACAAATGCTCTTAAAATATTATTTTCCATAGTTGTCTGTGTGTTTTTGTCTGATTTGTTTGTTTGCAATAAACCTGCTATGTATTGTTTCTTTTAGGGATGTCCCGATCAGGTTTTTTTGCTCTCGAGTCCGATTCATTTGATTTTGAGTATCTGCCGATACCGAAAACCGATCTGATACTTCTATAATACATAAAAAAAAAAGAATAAAGAAAAGCGAAGAAACAGATCCAGGATGGTCCTTATTTTTTATTTAATTCACCTTATTTTAACATTCAACAACTTTGTTAACAAACAGAGCACTTCTGTGAGGTAGCTTGAACAATCAACTAATAAATAACATAAATTCTTCACTTTTGGAGAACACGTGCTCTGAGAAATGAGATGCTGCGTTCTTCTTGATGGTCACATGACCTTCACGCATTTTTAACGGAACATTATTTAAACATTACAGCATTCATACAACAATTTATTGTTGTCCCCCTTGTCAATATATATAACATGCACAAAAGCCTTACAAATATACTTTGCACAATACAAATAACACAGATTTTAATACGAATTTCAGCAAATATGTGTTGATGCATTTATTAAGATTTTCATTGTGAATATTTACTTTCACCGTCTCATTTAGGGAACCTCTGAGATAAATAAGTTATATCTCTGAAGATCGATGCATCCTCGATACCAAGAACGCATCCGGGAACTTTTACGTGTCCTCCGTTCTTGCGATCTTGAGTTTTTTCGGTCTTGAGCGGTTGATGATGACGTTACACGAGAACACAAGGACGCAAGATCGCTGAAGAAAGCATATTGAGAAACAGCCATACTCTCACTTTCTGCTTTAAGCTGCTTCCGTGTTCTACTTTCCCGACATTTAACCCATAGCGTCTCTGCAACAAAGTGATGTCATGCCGCACGTGTTGCTGTTTCTGTGTGAAGTCAAGAAAGAGGTCTAACTCTGTGCCACCGCATAACTATAGATGTGTTAAAAAATAATGAGAATATATATAGTCCTGATCGGGAGGTAGCGTCCTATTCCGATCGAGTCTGAAACCGCGTGATCAGGCCTGATTTCCGATCACGTGATCGGATCTGGACATCCCTAGTTTCTATAGATACAACTAACAACTTCAAACGAAAAGGTATAATAGTTTTTCTTTGTTTTAATTTGATCGTGCCATTCGCAGTGCTTCATGGAATTGTAATTCTTTTTCTCATTAAATCTGTTATGTACACAGTCTTTGACCTTTGTCCTTTTGTCCTATTTTCGAATAAGACTTTGCTTCAAATCAAAGTTTGTACTTTTGTGATCATCCACATAGCTGGCTGTATTTGTTTCATGGTTTATAACTTTTTAAATAAAAAAAATAATGGAATAACTCCTAATTATAGCACTTAAAATGACCCCCCCCATTTTTTACAGTAATTTGCTATTCTTTTCTTGACATTCAAATATTGCCCTCTACTACTTTACCCCTTGCATTAATACACATTGACATGACTGCATTAAAACCATGACATATTCCAATTGGAGAATGCAGACCCCTTCTTTTCTCTCTCTTTTCCTTCCCTCTATTTCAAAGTCCTCTTAAGGAGCGCTTTGTAGTTGCCCGTCCCGTCTTATCAGCGCTGGCATGAAGCACTTGCCTCAGTGACTGTCCTTATGTTCTGAGTGAGCTCCTGCTTTTGTGCTTTCTAATGAACTTTGACCAAAATTAGACATACTCTTCAACTTTTTAAAGCGGGCCCCCCTGAATGGCTCTTTTGTTGTGGCGGCGGCGCAGCGCTGGGCTGCTGAAGGAATGCTGGGTTTCTCACTCTCTTTCCTTCTGTTTCTGCTTCTCATGGACATGAGGAATTTCAGTCTTAGAGAGAGAGAGAGAGAGAGAGAGAGAGAGAGAGAGCGCAGAGGGACTGAACTCCCTCAGGCACTTCAGTGGATGCCTCTGCTCTCACAGATTCAACACTGAGACAAACCACCACTCTTCATTTCCCTCAATCTCCCTCTGTCCAACACTCGCTCTGTCCACACTTCTTATGCTTCATGTCAAGACTGTCATTTCTCCTCTCTCTCCCATTCTCTCTCTTTTTATTGCTATTTTATTTATTTATTTATTTATTTATTTGGCGTCTTTGTGTGTTCATGGTGATGTCCTAGTACTAACCTAACAATCTACTAATACTTTTATAGCTGACTACTTATTGTATAGTCTGCATAATGTCTAAAAAAGAATGCCAAAAGAAAATGTAACTAAATGTAACTAAAAAATAAATATTAGTAATCTTGAAAAAGGTTTTAAAATTAGGTATAAAATAATAATAATGATGCAAGTGTTCATAAGTAAAATATGTTAAAATATGTACACTACACTGAAGCATCATTTAAATGTAATTGTATTTATTTTATTGCATTACATTAAGTAATAGATTTAAGTGTGCAGTTCATTACAATCACATGATTTTCTAATTCGTTTTTCAAATTAATTATTTTATTTAAATTGATCAAAAATGACAGTAAGGACATACATAATGCTGATCCTGATATATCATAGAGTTCCCAAAAAATATTAAACATAATAAGAAATTGTTAGTAATGGTAGTAAATGTGTAATAACACATTATAACAACAATAACAACATATTTAAAATAAATTCCACAGAAATATGAATTCATAATTAATTATTTTGTAGTAATGTTTCATAATATTGCTAATTGTCCAATATTACTCTTTTTAATCTGCAATTTGTCATTTACATAGTACACTACCTTACAAAAGTCTTGTCGACGATCCTAGTTGTAGGAGCAACAAATAATAACTTGACTTCTAGTTCATCATTTTGAAAAGTGTCAGGTTTTTCCGATTAATTATCTGTTGAACTGCATCCCAATCATCACAAATACTGCAGAAGACCTGTTGGAGCCCGCATGGACCCAAGATTCTCACAGAAATCAGTCAAGTTTGGTGAAGGAAAAATCATGGTTTGGGGTTACATTCAGTATGTGGACGTGCAAGAGATCTGCAGAGTGGATGGCAACATCAACAGCCTGAGGCATCAAGACATTTGTGCTGCCCATTACATTACAAACCACAGGAGAGGGCAAATTCTTCAGCAGAATAGCACTCCTTCTCATACTTCAGCCTCCACGTCAAAATTCCTGAAAGCGAAGAAGGTTAAGGTGCTGCAGGATTGGCCAGCCCAGTCACCAGACATGAACATTATTGAGCATGTCTGGGGTAAGATGAAGGAGGCATTGAAGTTGAATCCAAAGAATCTTTAGAATCCAATAATCAGAGACTTTATTAATAAGTTATTTGAGTCATTGCAGAGATGTATGAATGCAGTCGTCCAAGCTCATGGGAGTCATACACAATATTAATTCTTCTCCCACTGCACAATGACTTTATTTTCTATACTGTACATTATTTCTGTTAAGTGACAAGACTTTTGTCTATGCAAAGTCAGACCATACTGTCCTAATTAAATAATTAAAATCAAGGCATGATCATATTTTATTTTGGTAAAATAAGCGTAATCTAGAGGCCTTTCATATAAGCCACTTCTGATACCAAAAGATCAACTAGAAATCAAGTTATTATTTGTTGTTCCTAAAACTTGGATTGGCAACAAGACATTTGTCAGGTAGTGTATTTTTTCCTACTATATGGAAGTCAATGATTACTCCTTGCTTCATTTTCATCATAAACATTTTGGTACTATTTGAGGGTGAGTAAATGATGTGTACATTTTCATTTTTGAATGAACCGTCCCTGTAAACCCGTTTGACCCCTAGCAGTTCATAGAAAACAGTGATTGCTTTAATTTTAATCTGATTTTAAAAGATTTCTCCTTTCCATCATCTCACACAAATCCTCATTTGCCACTGACCCATTCACTCTCCCCCTTTTTTCTGTCTGACACAGTGGGAGGATTATAAATCAAGGTAATCGGGGCCTGTTTAACCTCCGCCGGGATGTCGTCACCAGCCGAGTCCTCATGCTGTTTTACGTTTCCGCTCTCCTCTCATCTGCCTACCCGCGTCACTGCGCTGCTTTATAGCCCTTCACGCTGCTCTTCTGCCTCTGCGCTGCATGTGTGTGTGTGTGTGTGTGTGTGTGTGTTTGTCTCACTGTCACACTCCTGATCTTTACAACGCTCCCAATGCGCTTGACACAAGACTGTTAGGCAAGGTGGCAAGGGAGTGAGGGCTTACAGCATTTAAAGCACATTTTCACTTACACACACACACCCTCCCCCATCACACACATTCATACCCACACACTCATCGTTGTTTGTGCTCCAATTACATATTTATGTTAGTCAAGCTGAGCAGAAGGCAAAGCGGAGGCACGTCAGTAAGTTTAGCAGGTGGGGGGGCGATTGGTATCAACTCCCAGAGGCTGAAAAAAGACTGACATGTAGAACAGGTTTAAATGAACACCGATACTCTGATAGCTTCTTGTTATTACCTGTTATCTCATTTTACATGCAAACTAATAAATCAGCTATGTAAGTAAAAATAAATGTTTGCAAGACTTAATAAATAAGTTTATTTCCCAGTAATTACGCCAAAACTTAAAGGGTTAGTTCACCCAAAAAATCTGGAAATGGACCCTTTTCACATTTCCGTGTTTCTCAGCAGCAGAAGTCGTCATGGTTGGGTAAACTTAGAGCGCAATGAATGGGAGAGTACAACAAATAATTATTTTACAATCCTATTTTCAGAGATAATAAAAAAAAACTCAACGATGGTGTTATCAAGACATTCAAAAAAAGTCTGCAGTTCAAACTCCTCGCACAAGTGGTAATTTGTTTTATTGTAATTTGATGCAAAGATGATAAATACATATAAATGTTCATATGTTTTTTTTTATCACAATATTAAAAATGTTTAAGGATTTCAGATGCTGATGACCAATAAAAACGTGTCATAACAGTTTTGTCCTCCATAGACAGCAATGGTCTTGAGATTCCAGAAAAGGTCAAAACATTCCATGTGACTTCACTGGTTCAACTTTGGTGTGCCAAAAAAACTGTAAATATGACTTTGTTTGCTTATATAGTCTCTTCTGTGGCATTTCAGGATGTGCATTTACTATGAGAAATATGTATGTATTGCCTTTAGAGTCAGTAAGTCAGCATCTAAGCAAAGTATTGCCTGTAGTAAACATGCACCGTAATCTGACTCGGAAGACATACAGTAGGTGAACAAAGACGTTTATACAAGTATTTTTTGCTGCACAAAATTATTAATTGAGCTTCGTATGATTTTAGTTGAACCACTAAAGTCATGGAATGTTTTGACAATGTTTTTGGTTTGCTTTTCTGGACCATTGCTGTCTAAGGAGGATGAAAGAGCTCTAGGATTTCGTCTAATATATCTTAATTTGGGTTCCGATGGTGAACGAAGGTATCAGGGGATTGAAATGACATGAAGGTGAGTATTTAATAAGATTATTTACATTTTGGGGTAACCCTTTAATGATTGGTGTATGCAATGTTTATATTTCATTTGTTAAGCTTATTGTCATGTTAAATTAATAATTATAAACTGAAGCAGAGTATTACATGTCAGTGGGAAACTTAAAGCTTATGACCCTGTCAAGATGAAGCATTTTAATTGTAGCACTTCTGCTGTATGACTTGAGAATGCATTCTTATAACGGGTCAAGGAAGAATCTGAGTTTGGGGTATATATTTTCCCTCCCTTTCTGAAATTTTTTTTCTCTGTCTCAATGTGTTTAAATTGACTGTAAAGACTTCAATAAAACAACAGAAGCAATTTAGGTGTTTTCATGTTGGTTGAAATTGTTGTAAGGTGCCAAAATCTAGTAGTGAAAATCAGTGCTTAAGTCATTAATGACCTTTCTCCAAAAAAATGAAAATGTATTTACATGACCACCTGCATTGTCAGCTTATACACTCCAAAATAATTTTTACTAGTTAAAACAACATATTTAAAATGAACTAAATCAACACAATTCTTGAGGTTTTTTTGGAACAACTTAATTGTTATATGTTCAATCTACTTAAATCTGTAAAAAACAATTAAGTTACCTTAATCGATTTGTGTTGGCACAACACGAAGCAATTGTGTGGAACCCAGGATTTTTTTCCAGTGTATTAACCATAATCGGGTTAAGGATATGCATATAAACACACTCATAGACTGAACCTTTTCCTCATGCTACAATAACACAAACACACCTCTCTCATCTTATACCTCCAGCGCTTCCGCTACTAGGAAAAAGAACAGACGAGCCGAAGCGGCCTAGTCTCTTTAGAGACACAGCGAATGTGTACATTGACTGCTGAAAGTAGCGAATGAGATAATGATGAATTTGCTTGATTCATTAGCATGATGAATGAGCGAATGTTATCAGGCAGAGAGCAGAATCAGAGGCTGACTGATGTGTGTGTTAGGGATGCTAGAAAGAGAGTCAGGCCCTCAGGTCGTTGACATTTAGAAACCCCAGAGACCGGGCTGCCCTAGAGCCCGAAACACATCGCGGGGAGTCAAACGCACACGCACCACACAGCAGCCACCAACTTTATCAGGGGATCCGGTTTTAACATCGATCACATAAAATGTAATAGGGGGAAAAGTGTTTCTAAATTAGGGTTTTAATGCTGGGGTCTAGAGGGGCCCCCAAGGGGGCTGCAAAAGGAATGCTTGGGGCTCTATGGAAAAGTTTAGGAAACACAGTGTAAAAAACAAATAAATACATAAATAGAATAAAAAGAGTTAATAAATAAATAAGTGAATAAATAAAAACATACATACATGCATACATAAATAAATAAATGCATAATAAATTACATGCATGCATGCATACATTCATAAATAAATAAATAGTACAATGTTGAGGATAAATTTAATTATCATTTAATTATTTTTTTTATTTTAATTTCACTTCCCTCACATAAAAACGAAGAAACAAACCCTTAAATCATAACACAACCTTTCAACTTGCCCATTCTCTCTCTCTGTATCTCTCCCTACTTTCCTTTGATTATACATTAAGATAAAATCTAAATAAACAAATAAATAAAATGACAGACAGACAAACAAATATAAATAAATGATTGATTAAAATAAATAAATGCACAACACACAATACTGTTTTAAACAATACATTAATAGTATATCACTTTGAAGGAGAAAAAGACATAAAAATGTAATGCAAATCAAATTCTTTATTTTTTAAATTGAAGATACTTAAGTTTAATGATTTGGTTAAATTTAAAACAGCACAATTTATGTTTAAAGCTAGGAATAAATTACTTCCGAAATACGTACAAATTGTTTTTGAAGAAAGACAAGGGGGATATAGGGATATTTAAAAAAATTGTGTATGACTATATGTGGTGTGAAATTATGGAACAGCCTGGAACAGATTCTCAAACAATGTCAGGATATTAATCAATTTAAAAAGTTGTATAAATATATATTATTAAAGGAATATAATGATTAATAGAGGTGATTGTAAAAATAACGAAAATGTATAAAAAATGTAAAAAATATATTATTAAAGAAATATGTTGATGAATAGAGGTGATTGAAAAAAGAACAAAATGATTTCAGTTAATGGCTGTTTGCAATACTATGTATTTTTTGGGTCTATGTTATAATATGTCAATGTACAAATGGTGAATTAACCAAACAATATGTCAAAGATACCAGAAGGATGAAATATGTCTCATGTAAAGCTCATGTATGTCTCATGTAAAAAGAAGAGATAAGTAAATGAAGAAATAAGTTGAAGTAATAGAAGAATGATGTGTGTGGTAATGGGGTGGGGAAAATAATAAGCTTGTGCTTCATCTCGTTCCATTTCAACCATGATGAAATGTATTTTGAAATTTAAAGAATTGTTTTGTGTATGATTTTGTTTTTTGTTGTTCGAAATGAATTAAATCGAATGAAATCAAATATTTTTCATAATATAATATAATAATATTTTACACATCTATGAATTATTGTGCACAATTGTGTGAGTTTTAAAAACAATTCAATGTAGAAGCAATGCACATTAAGAAATTCAACATTATAGAACATTATATTAAATGTGTCATTTTTAAAACAAAGTAAAGTATTTTCAAGAAGAGTTGAAATATACATATTTTTACCTAATACATATTGTAATAATATTTGTTTTGTTTATACATTTTTAGTTCATTAGCTAACAAATATTTACTCTGGCACAGTACTATGTTATTACCTTAAATCACTTTAACCAGAATGCATGATATGTAAAGTAATGCATTTTAACCTTTGTCTCACATAAATCCTTATATGTGGCTTTTTAATACACTTGTACACAAACATAATACACTTGTTTACAGCTAATTCTGTACAGAGCTGCACTTACAAGCTACTAGTTCTATGAAATATTGGGGTTCCATGGGTTGTAATTGGAACTCATTCATTCATTCATTTTCTTTTCGGCTTAGTCCCTTTATTAATCTGGGGTCGCCACAGCGGAATGAACCGCCAACTTATCCAGCATATGTTTTACACAGCGGATGCCCTTCCAGCTGCAACCCATCACTGGGAAACATCCACACACACCCATTCACACACATACACTACGGACAATGTAGCCTATCCAATTCACCTATACCGCATGTCTTTGGACTTGTGGGGGAAACCCGAGCACCCGGAGGAAACCCACGCGAACACGGGGAGAACATGCAAACTCCACACAGAAACGCCAACTGACCCAGCCGAGGCTCGAACCAGCAACCTTCTTGCTGTGAGGCGAACGTGCTACCCACTGCGCCACCGTGCAGCCCTGTAATTGGAACTTTATATATGAAAACATATAGAAGCCTTTTAAATTTTAGGTTGTGGCTCCCCTCGCACAAGAATAATCATATTTGATTTCAAAAGATTGAAACCCCTTGTTCTAAATAACAACGAGAAATCCTTAAGAGCATCGTAAGCAGTTATAAATGAGTCCAATGTGCTGCTTATGGCCTAGTGCCATTTTTTTTGGAGAGCACTGAATACAATAAATAGAAAAATAATCTACACTTCAATGAGTCTTGGCTTTTCACATTGTCATTATTAGAGTCAGATTTATTGTCTTCTCCTTTGAAAAATGTCCTGAGTTGCTTGTGGTCACTGGCTACTAATATGACAAATTAAAAGAAGGCTTTCTGTTCTCCATTTGCTTGGTTGTTGCATATGTCTCTATTTTCTCCTCATGCAGCTGATCAGTACTCTAAAGTAAAGCCCAGGTTTTTATTTTTTTTTATCGTCGCTTGTCATCTTTACCGCTAATTATATAGAGAAGTATGGAGATTTGGATCATTAGCAATGCTAATAGTAGCATCCAGTGAAACAGACACACCTGGATTGGGGCGAGACAGCTGGGGTAGGTATGGATTATAGACACAGGTGCACTATTCAACAAGCCTGCCAGCATTAGACGAATGTTAAAGTGTGCGCTTTATACTAAACAAAGATGCTAAAACTGGTCATTTTTTTTCAAACCCTGTGACATCAAGGTGAAGTTCGAAGTTCTCAGAGGTTTTATGGCTGGATTTGAATACATTCAGTTCTGTGTTCATGAATATTCTGCAATTGCAACAAGCTGTTTTAGAAATTTTATTATTTGAAATCTTTTATGCATCACATTTGGGGCAATTTCAAATGTGGTTCTAAATGTGATACTTCTCAGAAGTTTTGAGGTCAGTTTTTCCCCCCGTATACTGAATACTTTAAGGAAGGACTCATGAAATTCATCATTAAAGGCATTTGTGACATTAAAGGCATTTGTGATATTACAAAAGTTGGTAACACTTTAAGTAACAATTCACATGATTTAATACTGGCTTATTACCTGCCTATATGAAGATATTGACTGCTTATTAGCTTTTATAAAGTACGACCTTTACATTCCAACTACTACCTTACTAACTATTAATAAGCAGCTAATTAGTGGTCTATTGAGCTAAAAGTCTTAGTTAATAGTTTCTTAAATGTTTGTTAATAGCATGAATTGAATACATTAAAATAAAGTGTGATCTAAAAGTTAGCTTTTTGTTTTAAATAACTGCTATTTGTTTTAACTTTCTGTCAATCAAATTATCCTTAAAAAATGCATTGCAGTTAAAGCGAAATATTTTCAGCATTGGTAATGATAAGAAATGTTTCTTAAGCACCAATCAGCAAGTATTATGTAAGACTATTGTATTGTAACGTTTATACAACACAATCTATCTGATATTTGGTCTTATCTTAAGACGAATCTGATAATAATATTTATTTTATTTTAACTGTTATTATTATTTTTTTTCTGCAGGTCATACTGTATGTTCGGTTTGTGGTCATGACTTGGAGCCTAATGGGAGTTCATCTGTGTGAGTCTTAGAAAAATGAAGCATTTTACAGGTATTTGCATTGTAACTGCATGCCTTTACACCTTTAATTAAACATTAAATTAATTAATTGACATCTTATTCTATTTCTAAAAATAACAATTACATTCATGTTAAACACCATGATACTACTACATGAATGATGCGATGTGCTACCGTAGCTGGAGGTTTACTTTGTATTTATGTATGTATATGAATGTGTGTAATGCTTTTGTCGAATGTTATTTCTAATAACAAAACGTACAATATAATTTCATTTTTTTGGTAGCGTTCATGTTAAACACTTGCAGGTATTATAACAAAGAAGCTAACTAATGGCACTTTATAGTGCTGTTGTCAGCCTAGTGCGTCTTGCCAGGATATTAATGCAAAAACAGTCGGTTATGTCTTAAGTGAACGTACACAGTCAGGAAATGAAATCGCATAGATGTCAAAATATATGATCGGTGCATTAGGCCTTAGCATAAATACAGTCGAAGTGAATTGTGACAGCGTTTCATCTTGCAGAAAAGCACTTTGATGAACAACGGGTCTCAGAGGAGCTGCATATTCAGAGCTTCGCATGCAGGCCTTACCTGTACTAGGCAAGCGGCGGCTGGGCAGAGGCTCTTTTGACTGGTAGGAGGGCACATCCAGTGTCTGTTTACAGTAATGGCTCTTTTATGGTGGCAGGATGCTGGCTGCAGCAGTCAGGGCCAGGGGCACTACTCTCTCTCTCTCTCTCTCTCTCTCTCTCTTTCTTC
Source organism: Danio jaintianensis (assembly GCA_903798115.1). Classification (NCBI taxonomy): domain Eukaryota; kingdom Metazoa; phylum Chordata; class Actinopteri; order Cypriniformes; family Danionidae; genus Danio; species Danio jaintianensis. Next base: position 3,477,261 of record CAIGQV010000818.1, on the reverse strand, counting down.
TTCAATGATAAATGGTCCTATCGCTGGTTTAAATTATTTCCTACAGATCTCATTTAGGGCCTTGAAGAAGAGATCCACCCTGTTTATTCATTTCACATTTGCACCCAGCTTCAATATCTTTGTCTATGCCTGCAAAGAATCCCCCCCCCCTTCCTCCCCCCATTCCCAAGAAAAGGAGGGGAAAAAAGCAATTTGCCCAATGTACATAAAATGATGCTCTCACAGTTTTGATAACCTGCATAAATTATAAAGCGTAATTAAATATTATACCCTGTGAGTTGCCAAGGAGAAAGACAGAACGAGGGAGAGACCGATAGAAGGAGAAGACGAATGGAGAAAAAGCAGGAGGTTAAGAAAGGAGAGAGAGAGAGACAGCTGTGCGTAGTGTCTTCTAATAATTGTTCTTATTGATTCTTCCTTAAAGTGAAATGGTTTAAAGATAACAATAGCAGGGAAGGTAAGAGCAGATATCAGAGCGTGGCGCCATTGCTTTGTTTGGCTCACATAAATCAGAGGGGCTTTTGGCATTGTGAGATTGCCGCAGAGGTGGCCCATATATTTAAATGGAGTATTAAAAATTTAAATTGTTCGGCACATGGAAGGCGTGGATGTGTCTCTTGCGAGCACGCGATTGACCCAAAAATATATTCAAATTACCACAGCTAAACAGCATCTGCTCCACCCAGTGTGTGTGTGTGTGTGTGTGTGTGTGGTGTGTGTGTGTTTGTGTTTGCTGTGTATGTGTGTGAGGGAAAGAGAGCGTGAATGAACACTTTAAGCATAAAAAAACATATCCTGAGCTCAGCAAAGATGAATCATTGATTCTGAGATCTGTGCTGGTGACTTTTCAGTTCTGAGATTACAGGATGCAGCGAGGCCACCTGCAAGTTACTGTTGCTGTAGGTTACACTTTACCAGGAAAATTATGAGCAAGTTGACATGAGAAAAATTCACATTGGCGATTGTATTAGGCTGTAGGATAACTCAACTGGTAAAGCATGGTGATAGCATTGCTTAGGTCACGGGCCCACTGTGCCCATCTGCAAAAACTAGATATCTTCAGATTTTTGAGCCCATCATTCAGTCTATTTATTTACTTATGTAAATGTCTATATATATATATATATATGCTCAATCACACAAATATTTATTGTAAATTAATATTTTTAATAGGATGCTTACCTTACAATATTATATTTTTGCATATACATTAGTTTGGTCAGTGCTGAAGCCAAATCTAAAGCTAATCTAACAAAAAAGCTTACGATAGCAGTCCAAAAATGAGTACACCCAAGTTTATATTTTAGGGAAAAATATTAAATAATATTTACAAAAAAAGGAAAAATCAAGAAAAAAACAATAGTTCAAGTGTTGTAGTTTGGAATTATTTTTGCAATATTTTGCTTGAATTTAAATGTATTATCTTTCTATTTCTAAAGATGTTGGGTGAAAATATTATGTTAATAAATGTGTCTGTTTGTTTTAATGCACCAAAATATATTGGCTATAAAAGATACTTAGAAGAAACATTCATCAAATCAGCATATTAAAATGATTTCTCAAGGATCATGTTAGAAATAATGACTGGATTAATGGCTGCTGAATTCAGCATTGGCATCCCAGTAATAAATTACATTTAAATATTAATTTAAAAAAAGCGTTACTTTAAATTATATTAATAATTCAGGCTTTTACTTTATTTGATCAAGTATGAACTCAACCTTGGTGAGCAGACAAGACTTTCAAAAACAATAAAGAATTCTTACCATCCCTAAACTTTTGAATGGTGTCTGCCAGCTGGTAAATGTAAATCTATCAGCCTGCTTCATGAATATTTATTGGGTGATGTAACATTAGCCTAATAGTCGTAACTGATTTGCTGTAAAGCAGGTATGTGACTATATCAGCATTACAGCTAACACTGACTGCTGATGCAAACACTTGGCAGGGGCTTTGATCTGGATAGGGTTTTTATTTTATTAATCTTTTTTTTTTACTTTGGACTGGAAGAAAGCCAAACTTAGCCTATAATATAATGATTATTGACCAAAAAAAGTAAATAATATTAATAATAACTTTATGTCCCATTGCACCACAACGGTCAGAGGTGGCATTAAAAGCTGGTTGGAGTACAGAAAATATGACACGGTTCTCTCTCTGTGGATCGTCCTCGACTCCTGCCAGCGATCTCCTGCCACCATGGTTTCCCACATTTAACACCCGGCTCACAAGCCAGGATGTGTGGGTGTCCATCCACGTCACCGTGTGAGAGTGTGAGTGTGTGTTTTCTGTAAGGGTGATGTGGGGAAAAGCAGTGAGTAACAGTGTGTAATATGGTTTTGTAGATGCATGAATCTGCTCCGTGGGTGTGTGTGACAAAAGATGTCCAGACGTGTTTACAGTGTGCCTCAAAAAATATGTTCGCCATTAGAGGACGCTTTATCTTTGGGTGAATTGCGTTAAGCAACAAAAGCCAGGAAAGTGAAAATTTATCACAATGAAATCATTATGTTGTGTTTTTTCTGAATGTAGAGTATATGAATGACTTTCTTGGGAGGAACTTAAAAGGAGAATTTTAGAAGAATGTATTTGGTGCACTTTTCCATTCTGTGAATAAGATAAAAAATCTGAAATTACTGAAACCAATGCATTTTCATGGAAAATAAAATGAAAATCGTGTAGTTTTAGGACAGTGTAACATGGCATTTAATCCTCATGTTAGAGCATATGCGCTAACCACTTTGCCTCCACTCCAACTGTGTGTTTGATTTTAACTCATACTGTTGAATTACATACAGGGCAGTGTGTTCAGCTAGAAAAGAGGCTTTCTAAAAGGTTTTTATTACTGTGCACATTAAATCTTACTGTGAGTTATCATTGGGTCAGGTGCAGTGTTCAAATGTTCAAAGGGTTTGAGTCAGGAGTTTTTTTTTAAGAATAGATTTTTTAGTTTTTATTTAATGATTAATTCAGGGGCGACACGGTGGCTCAGTGGTTAGCACTGTCACCTCACAGCAAGAAGTTCGCTGGTTTGAGTCTCGGGTGGGCCAGTTGGCATTTCTGTGTGGAGTTTGCATGTTCTCCTCGTGTTTGTGTGGGTTTCCTCCGGGTGCTCCGGTTTCCCCCACAGTCCAAAGACATGCGCTAAAGGTAAATTGGATGAACTAAATTGGCTGTAGTCTGAGTGCACGTGTGGATGTGAGAGTGTATGGGTTGCAGCTGGAATGGCATCCGCTCCATAAAAAACATATGCCGGAATAGTTGGCGGTTCATTCCGCTGTGGTGACCCCTGATAAATAAGCCACTAAGCCGAAGGAAAATGAATGAATGAATGATTCATTCAATTAACAGTGAGGACTCTTTCAATGGTAGATAAATAAATTACTTCAAAATCTTATATTTATCTAAGAATCCTGAAAAAAAGCTAAATTGTTTTTACTTAATTATTAAAAAGCTTTTGTTAAAGCATTTTAGCTGTGGACCCATGATGCCACCTCTCAACTTTAAAAACTTTGATTCGAAGCAGGATGTTATATGAAAATCTGACACAGGGTGTCATAAAATTAATTTAGTTCCACTTCCTTTTAATGTTGAAAACAATAGTACAGTAGTGTTAATTAGCAGAGGGCCATGGTATCCAAAATCCCACCCAAAGTCCCACAGCCCCAATCACAAGCACACAATCATGATCCCACACCACTACAGAGAGGGTGGATTTATGACCAGTACTGCAGGAACAAATGGTTTTAGCTATACTTTTTTTAGGATGTGTGTGGCACTGTAACAAGCACCAGCGATCCAGCGACTGCGGATCGCTGGAGAACTACATGCACGTCACATCACACACTACAACTTCCAGAATGCCTTGCACTAATCCCCCCCGTTCCAGCTGAAGCGCATGAGGACACACACATACACAGACACAGCTGTGGTCAATATTCTAATTATTAGGAGGACTATATATTCTAGTTTGTGTTTCACTCTGGTCGTGGATTGTTAATTTGTTGCTTCTATGATGCTGGTGTGTTTCATGATCTTGTTTTGCTTTGTTTTATTTTTGTTAAATCTTTATTTCATTAAATCTCCGTTATATGCTGCATTTGGATCCGAACTTTGTTTCTTTCTTCACCCTACACGCCGAGCGGTAACAGGCACACTTAAAGTTGAAAAAAAAAAATTATACAAGACTACTTAATGGATTTTATTCAATTAAGGTAATATAAATAGGGAATATAAAAAGGATTCTGATATGAAACACAATTATCTTAAAAATAAGTTGAATTATTGTGAACTGATTGTTGTGAACAGGGTTCAACAAAAGCACATGCAATTGCTAAACAAATTTGAAGCTTGCATCTTATCTTTCTTTAAAGGTTTACCAGATATTGTTAAATATTGTTATCCCTGAAGGAGATTAAAGGAGATATTACTTCTGCAAACTGACTGTTGTACATTTTAGCTAATAAGATATGTAGCCTTTGCACCAAATCTGCTTACAGATGCAGTATACCATTTTTAACATTTATTTATATTTTGTTATCTTATATATTTAATATGTAAGTAATCTCTTATGAGCAAAACCAATTCAAATAAGGCAATAGAAAAAGCTTTTATTTCTAAGCATTTCATTAGCCGAATAAAAATACATACCTTCACCAAAATAAAAGGAGCGAATGTACGTCTCCGCCAGAGACCTACTTGAGCTGATGATATTCTCCTGTCTTCTGTGCATTTATTCAAATTTTACAGACGGGGGACTTTTTCCAGTTCAGCACCTCAGAACACTTCAGTGTGAGAAAAACACATTATGCCCGTGTTATTATACAATTCATCACCAATAATAGATTTGTTTACGGGGCCCTGACGCAATATGCTCACAGCGCTGCTTTTCCAAAATAATAATGATAATAGTAATAATAACCCAAATGCTGGGGAGAGGCTTGGGAGAGGATGCGCGTTCACTGAGGGGGGGGAGGGTGGAAAGAGGATACTGGGACATTTTCAAAGAGTGTTTAATGCAAGAGCAGCTCAAGTGGGGCCAGACAAGGCCCAAAAACACTGCTTGGTTTGTGTAGCGTAGTGATTAAATGATGTAGGTCGGTAAAGGCTGTAGATCCAAACCTCACTGGGCTATCACTATCATGCCCTCGAGAAGGCACTTAACATCAGTGTGCTACTTGTAGACTGTTCCTGTCATACATGTTCATTTTTGTGTCGTTTTCAAGTTATAGGGGTTGTCCTTGGACAAAAAAAATGCCCTAAAAATGTAGCTCCTTCTTAGCTTTTGATGGAATTTTCCATCATTTATGATTCTGCGCTTCTCTGCCGTTGACAGGATTTTTCTGTCGAGCCATGCTTTCACTGTTATGGTCAGTAGCATTTTTTGAAATAGTACAGAATCTCCAGACCAGAAAACAAGAAGCTTGCTTAAACATTTTTTAGGTAATGAGATCATCAAGCATTCAACCAGGTTTATTTACTTTTCTGCATAGCAATACTGAGATTCAGTTATTGCAGAAATGCATTGATATATAAATACAGAATACTCACAATTTTAAAACAATTACCCCAGATTTATTCAATAAACTTACTTCAAGTAATTAAATATATACCTATGCACACACAGTATATGAGTACAGTATACATATATACATGTACATATATATATACCCTGCACACATCAAGATTAAAACGAATAAGTATATTGTTAAAAAGTCCCTAAACATCCACATTATTTTCATTAAATGCACAAATTGTAGAAATAGCATGTTGTTATGTCCTTGCTTTGTTTTGTCCAGTAGGTTTGCTTCCTAAAAAGACAACCAGCTTTTTCATCGTTCTGTGCCATTTCTAGTATTAAATTAACTGTAGCTTGCTCTCTCTGTCATTGTAGAGTTGGTAGATGTATTGATGTATTAGTGAATCTGTGAATGACTTGCACTCTTGTCTGCATGTTCTCCAGTGTAGCTGCTTAAATTAAAACTTCAAAGTAAAATGCTGAACTTGTATATATAAATCAGCGCTTCTTTTACTCTTAGATGTCTAATCTTGATGAAATAAACAGAGGAAACAAGAATTCAGTTTCAAAGAAAGTGGAGCCCCAGAGCCACACCTACCTATTATGCCATTACCGTGGATCAATGGCAGTTGAAAGGTGTTTACCAGTCAGAACGAACATGTCAGAAAGCTAGCTTTGGCAAGTTGTTTTAAAGGCCTGAAACAAATTCCAAATTAACTTCGTTTCGGATGGATTTGGTTCAAAATTGCATCAAAAAGGTTGTTCTTATGTTTGGCTTAAAGTATATTGAGGCCTTTAGGCTGTGTTGCACCAGTGCATTTTTATTTTAAAGGGGTGTTATAGAAGGAACACTCTCCTAGTCCAGACTGCTGTTTTTACTGTGTTTCAGAAAAACAATCTCTGTCCACACTCTGTCCAACTGGTTGTGTAATGTTCTTATGTGACAAGCTTAATGAATCATGGAATGATACACAATAGTCCAGAAGACCAGTCAGAGAGTGATTGTGGATAGCCAAGACTGCCATTGGTTAGTTTTGGTCCAACCACACTGAAATGGAACGCTGCATTTTCAAACTCCAACGGGGTCTTCAGTGTTTTCAAAACACTCCAAATTCATGAGCATAACCAAAACAAAATGTATGCATTTTAAAAACGAAAACACTGGTGTGAATGGTGCCTCATTTCTTTCTAGATTATAAAAAAAAACTTTGTTAGTGCATTTCTGCTGTTTTTAAGATTCTTAATTTTCTTTTAAAAGCATCATAAAATGTACGTCTATTCAAGGTCAAAAATCCCTTTAATTATCTTGTAATATATTACAATTAAATTCATTTCTCAGGGAGTTTCAAATGATTAGTTTTTTTCTAATTGAGAGATGACATTGCTCTGATTGGTCGGATGATTAGTTTACCACTTACAGTAAAAAAAAACAAAAAAAAAAACACATCCATACATTACCATATCTGAATTTCAGCTCCAAAAACTTTCTCAAAACTTGTATTCACAGTGATATATATATAAAAAAATGTGTCAGTTTTACCATGTCAACTCATGCTTATTCTTTGGAAATGCATGCAAAGTGTCTGATTAACAGTAGAAAACAAGGTAGAAACTGGCAGTTTGCAACTTTGTTACAAACCTAGTTTTCCCCAGGAAGTAAGCCTGACAACTTGTTTTACACAGTTTTGAATCTGTTCTTTCTTTTGGGAGACAATCACTCCATTAATCTGCACTTTGATCCCTGAAATTCTACAGACCATTCACAGATTGCTACATTATAAGCTATATGAAAAGTTAACTTCCAAAAAACAAAAAGCACGATAGGGCATTTTAGTTTCTTGCAGTGTTTCCCATCCTATCTCATCTCATCCTTTTTTTTTTTTTTTAAATAATTATGAGTATGCCATACATTTTTTGGTCTGCTAATGAACATTTTTGTCAGTAATTTAGTCGACACATTTAACAATGAATCATCTGCTAAATGACTGCTTCCCGTTGGTCAATTGGTTTGCTTTGAAAGCTGCCAGTCAGATTTTCACATAGACACACATACAGTACACACTCTTCTACTCTTACCCGTTAAATACAGTTTCACTTGCATGCTTTCAGTCGTGTAAAAAAAGACCAGTCTAACCACACACACACACGCGCACGCACACACACACACACACACGCACACACACACATACACATACTTCCACACAAAGCTCCTCGGAGGAGACTCTGGCAGTGATATGAATCTCTTAAAACCCTCCCTTGGTCTTTTGTCTCTGTTGAATAAATCAGCGCTTTAGCCTGACTTTAGCAGTTTAGCGGCGGGTAATTTCAGCACATTCGCCCCCCTCGCTCTCCTCCGAGGCCTTAAATGAGTTCTCAAGCTGCCGTTGAACATAGCATAGCGTGTTTAAAAGATCACAGGGCGATTAGCTACTCCTCTGCGCTCATGTCTAAGAGCGCTCGCCCGTGCCTTTAAACAGACTCCACTCATTCCTGAAATTCTCCCAACACTGTACCACTCTAACTGCCCTGCACTGCCTCGCTGGGAAGATATAGCTTTCCCCATGAGTCTGTGTGAGTGTGAGATTGTTAAAACAGCCTGTCTCCGCTGTGTGTTGACAGACGTGTAAGAGCTCTTGTAGCTCTGCCGTCAGTTTTGAAGGCTAGCCCCACAGTGACATAATCAGCTATGACAAGCTCATCAACTCAGAACTCCACCTGCTGCTGCTGCTGCTCGCACACACACATGCACACGCACGCACACACACACACACACACACA
>CAIGQV010000818.1:3456202-3468865 GCA_903798115.1 Danio jaintianensis | reverse complement strand
ACATATATACACACACACACACACCTGACCATCAGTACATATACACACACACACCTGACCATCAGTACATATACACACACACACACACACACACACACACACACACACACACACACACACACTCGCACACGCGCACACACAAACATCACACACACACACAAACACACAAACAGACAGACCACATGTGCATGCGGATGGATTGGCCAGCAGTATCTTCATGTGCACAGTGAAAATATGGAATTCTAGATATGAGAGTGAGGTTTAGATACAAGGCCGGACAGTTTGCAAATCCAATGCTATTCAAAAGCAAGTTTATTCGTAAGCAAGTACGTGTATGTCTAACAAAACGATCATTCTTTATATTGATAATAATATATAATTTATAGAAAATATTATAGGTTTCAGGGTCAAGCTTATAATAATGATTATGACAATGAAATATACACATAAATATAACTAATTATAGTAAAAAAAGTATATATCTAATATATAAATTATTATAATTATAATAACTAATTATTTTTTTCTGTATAATGTACATTGTTAGTTATATTTATGTGCATATTTCATTATTATTATTACTATTATTGGGGTCGCCACAGCGGAATGAACCGCCAACTTTTCCAGCATATGTTTTTTATGCAGCGGATGCTCTTCCAGCTGCAACCCATCACTGGGAAACATCCATACACACCCATTCACACACATACACTCCGGACAATTTAGCCTACCCAATTCACCTATACCGCATGTCTTTGGACTTGTGGGGGAAACCGGAGCACCCGGAGGAAACCCACGCTAACACGGGGAGAACATGCAAACTCCACACAGAAACGCCAACTGACCCAGCCGAGGCTCGAACCAGCGACCTTCTTGCTGTGAGGCGAACGTGCTACCCATTAACTGGTTAGCTAATAAAAATAAAAGAAAATTGCATCACCACGGATGATTGCTGTATAGAAAATAGCACCTTGGTTCATTTTGATAATATCAGATTTGTGTGATCTGCAGGGGGAGAAAAGTTCTGAGTGACATAAGGGTGGGTAGATGATTTTCTATATAAAGCAAATGTTCCACAGAAGGTGTGACTCAATTTGACGTACCAGATTTAGACATTTGATCTTCTGCCACAGCAAGAAAAAATGTATTATTTTGAAATTATAAAATGTGTAATTGGATTTTGAATGCCACCTCTAAAAAAATCTGAGGTGCCAGTTTACATTTACTTTTTCATCATCTAGTGGTAGTTAAAATGATAGTTCACCCAAAGATGAACATTCTGTGATAATTTACTCACCCTTTACTTGTTTCAAACCGGTTGGAGTTTTTTTCTTCTGTTGAACAAAAAAGAAGATATTTTGAAGAAAGCTAAAAACATGTAATCATTGACTTTCATCGTGTTTGTTTTTCCTACTATGGTCAATGGTTACAGATTTTCAGCTTTCTTCAAAATATCATCTTTAGTGCTCAACAGAAGAAAGAAACTCATAACTCATTTGGAACCACTTGAGGGTGAGTAAATAGTAAGTACATTTTCATTTTTGGGTCAACTATCCCTTTTAAAACTGACTGATTATTGTATTGAGGAGAAAAATGAATAATAATAATAAAAAAACTTTAAAGCAAATAGATTAATGGCATTTTTTAAAGAAAGTTCAATTAGATGAACACACAGGTCAAATCATAGCTTAATAAAAGGTCCAAAAAATAAATGTTCCAGAGATGTTGAGATCCCTTAACCAGGTAAATACAGTTCTGTGTATTTCAGTAGCCATACTTGTTTATAGGTTCCTTCACATACTGAATAAATTAATTATGCCTCAATACATTTCTACAATGACTTCACAAGTCACATTCACTCCTCTGGGTGTCAGTATAAGACCAAATCAATTGTCAGATCGACCAGCACAATGTAAACAAAAAATTACCTGAATGCAACTTTCCGATATATCTGTACACTCTTTTAAAAGAGGAAGGTGCTTGATTATTTTCTGTTCATTTTTTACCCTGTAATCTCTGTATTTATTGAAGCCAAATTGAGAATTCATAACAACTGTCTATTTATACTATGACTTTTTTTCCCCTTAGATTAATTTACTGTACTTTGATATAGGTATAGGACATAGTTTGTGTTGTGTCAATACTGTCCCATTCATAAATGTTTGCTTAGTAAGTCAGATGGAAGCACACTTGTCTCGCTGTGTGTTTTACTGTGTTTGACAGTCACACTCAGCTCATTCACTCTCTGTAACCTGATTTCACGGCTGCAAGTACACCATACCCTGCGGCCAGAAGGGAGCCCTTACCTGAGAGAGAGAGAGAGAGAGAGAGATAGTATGGAGAGTATGGAGAGAGAGAGTATTTTTGACAAATACGTCAATCAAAACAAAAACAAAATATTTGCTTGCTTTGTAGATTTTCAGAAAGCGTTTGATTCAATTTGGCATGAAGGTTTGCGGTCTAAACTTCTAGAATCAGGTATTGGCGGTAAAACATACAACATTATAAAAACAATGTATTCCAACAATCAGTGCGCAATTAAAATTGGAAATAAGCGAACAGAATTCTTCACTCAGGGACGGGGTGTGAGACAGGGCTGTCCACTGTCACCGACCCTCTTCAATATTTACATCAATCAATTAGCAATGCTCCTAGAGCAAGCAGATACGCCGGGTCTCACACTATACGACTCCAGTGTGAAGTTCCTGCTGTTTGCAGATGATCTGGTGCTGCTGTCGCCAACAGAAGAGGGTCTACAGCAGCAGCTGGATATCCTGCACAGCTTCTGTCAGACCTGGGCCCTGACCGTTAACCCAAAGAAAACCAAAACCCTAATATTCCAGAAAAAACCCAGATGTCAGGGAAAGAAATACAACTTCACCCTTGGTATGACAAAAATTGAACCTGCCACAAGCTACACATACCTTGGGTTGAAAATAAGTGCTAATGGAAGACTAAATCTGGCTGTGAATGAACTGAAAGAGAAAGCAAGAAGGGCTTTTTACGCCATTAAAAAATCAACACAAATAGAAATTCCAGTTGGAATCTGGCTCAAAATTTTCCAGTCAGTGATTGAACCTATAGTGCTATACGGGAGTGAAGTGTGGGGTCCTCTCCTCAGTCATGAGTTTGATAAATGGGATAAAAATCCAATTGAAAGCCTACATGCAGAGTTCTGTAGGAGCATCCTCAGGGTACAGAGGAACACGCCCAGCAATGCATGCAGGGCAGAACTAGGCCAGTATCCTCTACTCATGCGCATTGAGAAACGGGCCGTCAAATTTTGGAAACATATAAAAATGAGTGACCCCAACTCTTATCATTTTAAAGCCCTCAAAAACCAAGAAATGGACACTGAAAAAAGCCCCCTGATTCAGATGGTCCTGAAGCTGCAAACACAAACCAACATAGCAAATATGACTAACAGCAGGCAGCATCAGGACACGGACGTGCTCATCCACAGAACTAAAGCCAATCAAATGATAAATGCACGAAAAGAAGAGTATCTGATTTACTGGAATGAAGCAGCAGGGAAACAAAGTAAACTTCAATGTTATTTAGACTTAAATAGAGATTATACGACAGCAACATATCTGAGTGCAGTAAAGGACAGTAAATTAAGAGCAACACTGACCAAATACAGGCTGAGTGCTCACAGTCTGACTGTAGAGACGGGCCGATACAGACAGAACTGGCAACCCAGAGAGAGCCGCATCTGCCCACACTGTGCCCAGGCAGAGGTAGAGACGGAGGAACACTTCCTCACCCGCTGCACAAACTATCAGCACATCAGAGAAACATTCTACCCCAAACTCCAGAGCATTTACCCTCAATTCACTGAGTCAGACAATACAACACAACTGCAATATTTACTAGGGGAAAAAACTGACTGTATCCTTCTAGCTGCACAATACATTAATGCATGTCACAAAAAGAGAGAGGAGACCAATAAAAACATCAGTGATGCGCTTGCAAACACACACACACACACGCACACACACACGCACACACACATCTAGATTATTATAAATGAATCATTGTAAATATACTGATTATTTTTGTTTTTATTACTGTTTTATTCTAAAATGTTGATGTTGTTAAATGTACAGTGTATTCTGATCTATTTTTATATATATATATATATAGAATATGATATAAATGAATATGATATATTGAATAATATGATATATTGAATAATATTATGATATATTGAATAATAATAATAATATGATATATTATTTATTTAATTATTATATGTATATATCTTTTTTTTTTTTTTTTACTGCTACTATTACTGTATTTACTTTTTTTTTGTAAATATATATATGTTCTTTTATTTTATTTTTTATGTAAACTTTATAAATGCTTTGGCAATACATTTGTAACATTTGTCATGCCAATAAAGCAATTATTGAATTGAATTGAATTGAATTGAGAGAGAGAGAGAGAGAGAGAGAGAGAGAGAGAGAGAGAGATGAGTCCACACATTTGATGTGGTGTAATGACGGTGGTGGCAGAACATTGCAGGAGTGTGTGTGTGTGTGAGGCCACCATATGTGGCCAGGTGCTGTTCCCGATCCCACCTGCCCTCAGCATTACCATAATCAATTTAACAGGACAGATTAATAATCAAATATTCAGATGATGATTGCTTTTGGACTTAAGCTAATCTCTTAATGCCAGTGACCGTCCTATTCTGTGTTTTATCACCCTGTTGCTTTGGCTGCCGATGGCCGTGTACGTACAAAATGCTTAGTTGTTGCATCGCATGTGCGAATGTGTCTGCATTTTTTGGCAGTATACCACAAGTCGAATTGCTTTCCTTTTTCTTTTTCACAGCCCTTAGGTGCGTGCGTGCGTGTTTTGTGCGATTTTGTATAAATCTCTCAGAGCACATCAGTTATGCTTATGAATGCAAAAACAGCTCATTGCCTCTGAATTGTTTTCTTAGCAGTTTGGTTAGGAATATAAATAGCGTCGCATCTATAGCAGACCCCAAACCGCTATTCATTTGGACTTGTGTGTGTGTGTGTGTTTTGTTTGTGTGTAATGCACGTGGAAAGGTTTGAACAGAGGAACTAAGAGAGAGACATCTCGTACTGAGGCATTATCAAATGTTTTCACTTAAAAAATCCAATGCGCCTTTCAGCAGCGAGAGGAAAAGAACATGTTCCGACTCTCACCCTGCCCGCTGGAATTAGTCAAAAGACCATTTTTAGTAATAAATTATGCATTGAAACAAAGAGATAGCCTCTTTTTTTGTTCCCCGCGCGCACACACGGGCCGCCTTGGCAAATGCCTTTAAAAAAATCTTTAAAATTGTCCATTCAACTCAAACTTACTGAGTGTAGCAAAAATGTCAAAGGCATAAAGTCAGCGAAGATTGAATAAAATAATGGGAGGAGACAGATTAGTCATGCAGAGAGCCCACACAGTCTTTCAGGCCGGCACAATACCACTTTTTATAAGCGCTCTATCTACACAATGGCGCCGTTCAATATATCGAGGATGATACATGGTCAGACGTGTAATCTCCCTTTGATTCCTCGCGCTCATTCATTCCGGAACCTTTTCAGGACTGACACTGATGAGCTCCAGGCTCCCGTGGCTCTCTCCGCACAGCCGGCAACCTTCTTTAAGAGTTCATTATGTAGGAACATGGAGGATAGGTGTCTTCCTCGGTGACCCTCCTTACTATCTGATGTCGCTCATCGCGGGCTCTGACGGAACATTAGGCGCTGTGGTGTGAGGGCTTTTGGGTGAAGATGGAGTAAGCGAACACGCCACTCAGAATAACACAAATCAATCAATCCAGCCGGGGCTCTGAAATATTCCAAGATGGAGTCATTTCATACATGAAGGAGCTCAGACGGAGGACCGACGGGCGCATTGATCACATATGGGGGATCGTTTGCGTCCTATATGTTACCCGTTCCGGCTAAGCATTTGGCATGTGTGTGTGTGTCTCATGGCTTTGGGATGATGGAGGAGGGGGAGGAGTGAATCAGTTTCCCTGGGAGACAGTGGGCTGAATTACTGACGGGTTTGTGCACCACTTAACCTAATCTAGCATATGATTATGAGACTCAGTCAGGGGCGCCTCCCTCATACGCTTCAGTGCCAGCCTCCTTCTGCCTGCCGGGCGTGGCATACACACACACACACACACACACACACACACACACACACACACACACATGCACACTCTTCCTAAAAATAAACCTCACCTCCGGTACAAGCAGCACTGTTTGAGCCTACCTGAGTAGAGTGAATGAGGGCCGCTAAATATTATGACTGCCTTGTGTCCTGCAATAATTGATTCCCTAACTCTGCACATACATAAATATACACACACAGGCGCGCACACACACGCTGCCATTTACTTCCTCCGCGCTGTTCATTTTACAAATTCTATAACCTTTTAGAATTTCTTTCTGTGGAGAAGATTGCTGCCTGGCCTCAGATTCATTATGGTGATTGAATCCTCTTCAATAGAAAACTGTTTAAAGAAGAGAGAGGGAGAGAGAGCGCGAGCGAGAGAGAAAGAGAATGAAGGTAACATGGGTTAAAAGCTTGTCTGGGTGACATAATTCACCTCCAGTGAGGCAAACAATCACATCGCATTGTGACCTTCATATGATAGAAAAAAGCCACTTTTTTTCTCTCTCTCTTTGCCTGGATTCATCATCCTCACCCATCCCTTCATCTTCCACCGCTTTTTTTGTCTTTGGCATCATGGGCTATTTTGGATTACAGATTAAATATCTAATTACGATCACTTTGCGGTAAGGAATATACTGGAGCGTAAGCCTTCACTTTAATCATGAACACAGTTTAAAATCACCCTTGTGTACAATGGGAGATGATATACATATATAATTCTCTCTCATCCTCTTCCCTCCCTCTCTTTCCCTCCACTTTCCTTTTTTACACTCATAGCACCTGGACCTACACTATTCATCATGTGGATGACTCCGAACATGAATTAGTTTTCTTTTTTTATGTCAGAGATGAGAGGGCCAGATGGTATAAAATAAAAAAGGCGAAAAAAGGAGGAAAAAAATGGGGAGAGTGAGAAAGAGAAAGAATCGAGGACATAGTCTGCTCTCTATGTTATCATTGAGGCACATGCTAGCGCGGGATTAGGCTGGATTTTTAATGCTGTTTCATTCTGAATTATAGCTTTTCACATGCTGTCCTTTGTCATTTCTTTATACTTCAAACAAGAAATTGTCCAATTCTAATTAGTCGATATAATTGCTGCTGGATGAAGTGCCGCCAATCGGACCCTGAACTCCTGCAAGGTGGAGTGGTTTTGTTCTTCTCTCGTCTTTTCATTGACTGTCTGTCTTTTTTCCCCTCCTTTTCTCCTTGGATTTCTCCCTCTTTTTGGTGTTATTTTTTCCTTCTTTTTTCGAAAACAAGAGAAAAAGACCCTCTTGAGAGGTCCTAAGGTTACTGTCACGTTATTAGTGCATCACTTGTAGGCAATTACAAGCCCCTCCACATCCGTGTACCTGCCGCACGGCTCACTTTATGAGGGACAAGTGCCGACACGACCGATCCGTTTTTCTCTGTGATTGTGCTGTTCGCAGTCACATCATTTTAGATTTGTTTATTTGCATCTCTACTTTAAAAACACACTCATGTGATCATGAAAGTCTGCATTTATTATTTTTCTCATTTTATATAGTGACTGGGAGAAGACGGCTCAAATATGTGTGCAAACTTATAGGCCACAGCTCTCATGTAAATGTCTACATTCATTTGCATGGAATATCTGTAACTATACAGTTCTGGTTATATGCCATCATAGGGGGCTGTTAGAGGTGGGCATCAAGCCCTGAAGCCCCATATATTTTTGGTAAAACCTGAATGCTTTCACCTTGGCTTTTCCAGTGTTCCAGAGTGGTAGTTTTTGTACTAGTAAAATGATGCTTTTATAGTGCATTCAGTGTGTTGCACTTAAAGGTATAGTTGACCACCTCAAATGCTTGCTTATTTACTCATCTAGCAATTTTAAAAACACTTGACTTACTATAATTATTGGAATTAAAAAATAAATTAATTTCACACTGTAACCTTGGTGGGAAAATACACTCCAGTGTTTAAAAGTAACATTGAATGGATGAATTATTAATTTTTTTTGTTTTTTTTTTTAATTGACTGACAGTGAGGTGGAATTGTTGCTACACAGGAGTAACACAGGAGTTTAAAGTTGCAAAAGCGAATGAGAATATAGATTGGGAGACATGCCAATACAATTGCTCCAAGTAAACATTCTGTGTCCTTTGAAGCAGTCTGGAGCATGTATAATCTGACATGCTGTCCAAATGGATAATGTACAATGTCATCCACCATTTCAGCTGAATTGGTCCCATTTCTAAAAATGCATCATTGTTTTCAAAAACCTTGCAGTCCAAACTGCAACTGAAATAAGGCGTTTTCATATTTATCCACTTTGGAAAGCGTTTTCAAAAAGATACATTTCCGTTGCCTAAAACCCTGTATCAGCGTGTAGGGATGGCTAAAATGGAGAGAAAAATATGTTTCAATTGAAAAAGTATTAGTGTGGACATGGCCTAAAATGACAAAATTGATTTGAATTAATACTGTCTTGTATTTTTGAACAAATAAATGCAGTCCTTAAGAGCAGATACTTCTTTCATAAACATTAAATGTGTTATTACACCTAGATTGACCAGAAAAGAAATAGCAACCCTTGTGTGTTATCTACAGGTGTGAAAATGCTCTAAGACAGAGATTAGTAAAAACCCTTTACTTTAGCTCTAGTTATATGCTAAGATATGCTTTATATAGGCTAATTTGTACCAGTGGTACAAAATATCTGTTAATTAACAGTTTTTGTATTTTGTGATTCACAAGTGTTTTCCGTTTGTTTACAGTTGTGAATTGCATTATGGGACCTTGATCTCTGCTCTGTCGACTTTTGATGTTGAAAATTTAACTCTTCTTATATACTCTTTTATTGTATTGTATACATTTTAGTAGTTTGAAATAATATAATATAAAATAAATAATATATAGAGAAATACGTCTGTTAAATAACAGAAAATGTACTGGCAGTTATTACAAGGATTTTGTACCATAATATACAACACTAACCCAGACAATATATCACTTTAAGCTTTTAAAAAATGATTCATTGTTTCAAACGTTTCATGCTTAAAAGTTGTTGGAATAAAAACAAAGGTCTCATAAAGCAATTCGAATGCATAAATAAACAGGGAAAACTTAAAAATAAAAGCATGAATCACAAAATACAGAAAACTTATTATTTACAAATATTTTTTGACAGTACAGTGCAAATCCTTTCTGTATTCCATCATTCACCCAAAGATGTCCCCATACACACAGAGCTCTGTGTCAAGCTTGAGATATCCTCCAGAACAGTTTGCATTGTGGAACTACTGTATATCTGTCTGATTGGACAGGGACACTTGTGAGGTCAGACCTGTCATGTCAGACGAGTGGAGCTGAATGGCAGGAGGAAGTAGATAGGATTCAGCCCTTGTTAAAAACCTCTTTCCGGTCCATTCACGATGTCAGAGCCAGCAGTGCAGATCTCTCCTAGTCAGGCCGGTGTCGTCACAACATCAATCATCATTATAAATCCTGCATCGTGCCTGCTACATTAACTTGGCGACCTGCGCACCCCGTCTCAATTAAACATCTGATGAATATACGGCTCATCTACGCGGACTGTCAGCCACCCGTCAGTCAGCCTACAACGAGAACACGCTTTTATTTTTGGACCCGATGCCAATAACGGCTCTGGGACTTAAACAAAAACATCTTCCTTCAAAGTTATTGTGAGCGGGAGGAGATTGTTTGCTCAACACTAAAGGGGGTTAAGGCAGGCTTTGGCAGGGAAAGAACGGGCCAACAGAGACCCAGAGCCCCAAATCAGGAAAGTTTTGAAGCATTGTTTTGAATCTTAACAAGAGGACTGAGACATGCGAAAATAATTTGCCGTCTTTCTCTTTTTTCCCCCAGCTTTGCATTCTATGTATCAACTCATGTAAATAGCATCTTAACACTTGATGCTATTTTGAAAAGCACTTGGCCCCTGAGGATTTTCAGCAAGTGAAGCAATTTATCCATGAACAGGTGCATTTTTAATGCTTTTATACAATCAGATGAGCATTTTATATACAGACGCCGGTGTTTCTGTCTTCTTCTTCTTCTTTTCTTTTTGATTGCCGCGCTCCTTTTCTTCTTATTTTGAATTGATGTAGCCTTTCTAATTAAACTTGGAGAGAGATGTTAATTACCTAACAAGGTCACCTTTTTCTGCCACCATATTCAGCATTGCTCTCCTATACTCTTCCTCTCCCCTGTTCCACAGCCTAAAGGAGATTTGAAGAGCGGTGTTAATTGCCTATCCGTGATCCCATTTCAACTTTTGCATCTTGCTCTTCAAGTGCCATATTTAGACTGTAAAGGAGGATTATTGGTATGTTGTGCTGTTCTGCGCTCCTGCACTTCACACAATGTGTCCCGTCATCACAAACCGCAGCTTTTTGTGGGAACTCCAGAGATGCGAAGAGGGAGCGAGAGAGAAAGGGGACGGGACATATGGAGCATGATGGTTGTTGTAAAAGATGTCAGCTGTAGCAGCATGCAGCTGGTGGGCTTGTGAGGTGGGAGGATGTAACATGGGTGAGATATGGTCATTTGGAGAGAATGGGCTTTTATCATATGATACCAGCGTGCATGTGTCTGTAATTCATAATTTCATATGGCCCACATGCTTCCCTAATGCACAGAACTGCCAGCACATTTCTGATGGTTCTCACAGGATGTTACATCACTCTTTAGAGGTCTCTAGGCTACATTTTAAAAGACAAAACATAAATAACATCCACACAGATTGTCAAAGATGGTTAATTCAGATCAAAGAGGCTCTTGTCTGTAAATTCTGAAACTAGGGGAAACTGGGGTAACACTTTTTGTGTAACTGTGAATAACTCTAAAGTGCTATATCTCTCTTCGTGTGAGCAAGTTAAATCTGCCTAACACAGATATGGTTGTGTGTAATATGTATCAAAATTTACAAAAAGAAATACAGAGAAATACATTTGGGAACATTAGGCTTCATCTTTTGGCTGAAATTGTTGTCTACAAAGGCTTTTTCTTTTTTTCTGTCAGCTGCTGTGAAACACTACATATGCGGTTCTCAACTGGTGGCTCCAAAAATTGGTAGTGGGAACTGGCAAATTAACCATGTAATCATGCATAAGAAGAACAGTTAAACTGCTCTGTTAAATGGTAAGTTAAATGTCTGGTAACACAATTGCATTTTTGTTTATATATTAGATGGAAATAAATATTAATAATTTTGCATATCATTTAGCCTGTGCAATTCTTGGAAATATACATTCTTTTTGGGTCAGCTTTTTTAGTTTTTTTGGGCCATTACTTGTTTATTGTGAAGTCAAGATTTTGAAGCAAAACCAGCTGAGAATCACTGATATATAGTGCCAAAATTAAGGAAAACAAAGCAAAACAAATGTATTTTCACTGCAGGTTGGTTTTCACATACATTGTCTTATCAGTCAGGTATTATATTTATGGTTGTAATAGAATTGTGAAATTAGACTCTCATGAATAAAATATTGGCATATACTGAATTGCGTACTTTTATATTTTATTTTGATGTGCCCATTTTGATATTGTCTTGACTATGCATAAAGTGATGTGGCAATCTTAAGTGTATAGTTTTATAGTTTTTAATGTGAGAAATGGAGAAAGCGATAAAATGTAAAATGAGTGATTTCACTGTAGGCTGAGTGGTGTGCATGAGCAAGGTATATATATATATATCACCGGCCACTTTATTAGGTACACCTGTGGTCATAAAGAGATGGACATGGTCATCAATAATACTCAGGTAGGCGGTGGCATTGACACGATGCTCAATTGGTACTAATGGGCCCAAAGTGTGCCAAGAACACTTTGTAGTGTGGTAGTGTAATGGCCCCACACCATTACACTACCTCCACCACCAGCCTGAACCGTTAAGGCAGGATGGATCCATGCTTTCATGTTGTTGACGCCAAATTCTGACCCTACCATCTGAATTTCGCAGCAAAAAATTGAGACTTATCAGACCAGGCAATGTTTTTCCAATCTTCTGTTGTCCAATTTTGGTGAGCCTGAGCAAATTGTAGCCTCAGTTTCCTGTTCTTAGCTGACAGGAGTGGCACCTGGTGTGGTCTTCTGCTGTTGTAGCCCATCCGCCTCAAGGTTCGACGTGTTGTGCGTTCAGAGATGCTCTTCTGCATACCTCGGTTTTAACGAGTGGTTATTTGAGTTACTGTTGCCTTTCTATCAGCTCGAACCAGTCTGGCCATACTCCTCTGACCTCTGGCATCAACAAGGTTTTTCCGCCCGCAGAACTGCCGCTCACTGGATATTTTCTATTTTTTGGACCATTCTCTGTAAACCCTAGATATGGTTGTGCGTGAAAATCAGAGTAGATCAGCAGTTTCTGAAATACTCAGACCAGCCTGTCTGGCACCAACAACCATGCCACGTTTAAAGTCACTTAAATGACTTTGAAAATATATATATACACATATACACACACACTCACAGACACACACACACACACACACACACACACACACACACACACAC
>CAIGQV010000818.1:3433806-3446202 GCA_903798115.1 Danio jaintianensis | reverse complement strand
GAGCTCCACACCGAGGCGGCCATCCGCGGCGCCATCTTATGACGTAATATAAAAGACTATAGTTTTTAGCCATATCAAAGCAATATTCAGTTAATCATTACCTCTTGTTGATTTAGTTATACTACAACCCATGGCAGTTGTAATGATAAGAAAATGAAATAAAATGACCAAATTCTGTATGTGACCTAATATATATTTTCTTAAAATATATCTATGTACAGGCAAGCAGATGAACCTTGAATAGGAACACAACACACACACATAACCTGCACAATATACTGACACTGAGGAGAAGAAACTGTTGTATAAAGTTGTTACTTTTTTTTTTTTTATGTACACACAAAAGTATTCCTGTAGCATGGTTATATTTCAGTTGAACCAGTGAAGACACATGATTTGTTTTGAGGATGATTTTGTACCTTTCTGAACAAGTCAGGATCCTTGCTGTCTATGGAGGATGAGGGAGCTCTCAGATTTAACCAAAAATATCTTAATTTGTATTTGTGTGGAACGACTTGAGGATAAGTAATTAATAAAATATTTTCATTTTGGGGTGAACTAACTTAAGGTTTGGTTCACCCAAAAATGAAAATATGTTATTAATTACTCATCCTCAAGTCACTCCAATCCCCTGAGACCCTGAGGCTCCCCTGAGGCATTTAGCTTTTTTAATGGTAGAGAAATGTTTGACGTGTAGTTTAGCATGTTTTGTTTATATTCTGGGTTCATCTAGAATACATTTTTAAAGAAACTATATGCTGAATTTGGTATGGTTTTGCATGAAACGTTTCATTTACAATTAATAATGAGCAGTCACTTGTATCCCAAAAATGTACAAATGAGAAGTCACTTTTCAAAAGAGAAATTATTTTTTAAAAACATACCATTGTTATGTAAACGTAGCCTCAATTTGCACTCAATGAAGTTTGGTGTCAAGGAATAACCCACAACCTTGAGCGACTTAGCCTTTATTCTCACACCTTAATCTGTTGTTCGTGACAGAAGGGAATGTGTTTCTGTCTTAGCAGATGGGGAGACAGGTAACTTGGCATGTTTGTTAACGTCGCCAATGGTAGGAAAGCAGACAAAGAGAGCGAGAGACAGGGAAAGATGAGAGGAGAGAGGAAAATCAATCTAATACTGCAGAACTATCAGATCACATGAGATGATGGATTCTTGGTCGCAGCATTCAGCCGCTGTCTGCCGAGCTGTGCAAATCAATTCAAACAGACACAAAGAGTAAACACACATTCTGCACCACAATAGGAAATTGAAGCAGAGCCTCCCTTTTTAAAATATGCCTCTACATATTTGTTTTGTGGATTACCATTCTGAAATGAAATTTGAACAGTTACTTAAAATAATATGCAAAAGATATTTCCTGTTTTGCCGCCCGCCCCCACCGGCGTGTTTGTCGGAGATGTGGGATAGCTGCGACACTGGCGTCAGTGTAAACACCACATGTGTGTGTTGTCCTGGTGATTATTTTTCATAAACATTTTCAGAGCTTTATCCTTATTGCAGAAGGTTTAGATATCATATTTTATTTGTTTTTGCACAGTTGAAAAAATATTTTTCCAATATCAAGCCTGTATTTGCATGCATGCCAGTGGACGCAGGTTGGAATGGACGGAATTTTCCAGGGACAAGAGGCCATTTGGATTCTGTTATGAAGTTTTTCGTACTAGGAGACGGAGATTTAGAGAGAGAGAAAAAAATGAATTAATTGAACTGTGTGTGCTTCTTGTTCACATTTCAAGTTGAACTACTGTTGTAAGGTCAAACTTTAGCAGACACTCATTAAAAGTCCTTTGACATTTAGTGAAATATTTCTTTCAGTTGACCTACACATCTGATGCAGAAAACATTAAGCATGAACACCAGGACAAGGTTCTTTAAGTAATGAAGTACAACATGACATAGTCAGGCAAAGCATTAAGTTTTTCAATGTGACAAACAGGCCGGACATGTTCCTAAGCACAGTCAGGGACCAAGAAGTCACATGTGAGTGTTTACAGCGCCAGATTCTATTAAAAAAAGATAGACATGTCAGTTTTTCTTTCAGTCACAACTACAGCTTTAGTTTCTACTATAGATTAGCTGTGCAGTGTTTTATGTTTTTACACATGAATACTTCTGTTCAAGGGAATTGATTATTTTTTATATAAAAATAAAAGCTCCAGAGCATTGATGTCAGTTCAAAAGTGTCTACCTGCCAGAGCAAAGTGTTCTGGAAAGTTTGTCATGGCAAGCTGTGTTGACCTTCAAACAAACTTTGTTTTGTACTGTTTTAATTTGAACAAGTTTCACAGGAAATATATTGCATTGTACTTATACTATGAAATCAGTTAAAGTTCTACTATTATTCTATTGTAAAAGTTAATTTTGTTGTGAAGGACTCACAAATAGGATTACAGTACATCCAAATTAAAGAAACACGTTGATTTTTTCGAATATATATTTTAATCAACAAAGTTCTCAAATAACTTGATATAATAAATATAAATATAATAAAAATATAAAGATAAAAATATTTGGCTATAGATTTGTTCTTTCTAACCCCTCATTTATGCGAATCTACTGGTACAGCTTTACAGTACAGAGCAGGTACAGTTTTACAGTGTGTCTCAGAAACCAGACATCCATTATCATATGTGACCCTGGACCACAAAACCAGAGTTACATATCTGAATTTCCTCAGCCGTTGTACACACTGCACACACAGCAACAATGCCATTGTTGGATAGTTGACCAATCCAAGCTTTGTTCGCAAACATGGCTTGAGCAGGATGTGTTTTTTACTGGACAGTTTAAATAATAATAACCAATCAAACTATATTTATTTAACTAATGAATTCAATGGCTAATCACGTGTTTATATTAGTCATTGCTAAAAATACTGGAGCGTTGTTGAGTACACATGACTGACTGCGTTCTTGCAAATACTCTCATCATAAAAAACAAAAACAAATTGCAGATTCTTTGTAAGAGAACTCGTTCAGTGATTTTTTTTTTTACACATTCGAATTAGGGCTGCACAATATTGTTTCAATACAGGCAGCTTGATGCGAAGCGGAACACTGTTGTTTAAAACTGAAGGCTTTATTATGCAAAAACAACCTCCTGGATGTACTTTATCCCACTCACAACATTGTTATGAGTCGTATTTGTTTATTAATTCTTTAATTAAAAGCAAAGCGGACATTAATGAAAATGGCTGAATGAAGGAAAGGGGTCTGGGTGCAGACTTAGTGCAGTTGCAAGGTGAGCTGCATGCAATGCTTTTTAATGCGCATACCTAACCCCACCCTTAACCCTACCCCTCACAGTGATGTCAGTAGCTCTATTGAGTGCATTGTGTCTGACATGGCAAGTCTGAGATATGTAGTCTCAGCTTGCAAATCCAAGTCTGCATCCAGATACTATTGGAATGGAGCATACACTAACCTATGTATTATTCAGTCACAAGATGGTGCCATACAGTCAGAAACAGCAGAGTGAAAGACAAGCATATAATTATGGATGCGATTGTATTCACTGATGGTCAAGATTATTCGAAGTACCCGGATGTGCCTGGATAAGTTTCAGCAGTTGTTATCTCGGAATAACATACCTTGGAATGTCGCGACTGACCAATCAGAATGTAGGATTCCAGACAGCAGTGTAATAATGGTCATTAAAACAGATAAATTAATAAATTATCCAGTAAATTATTTTAATTAATAAAAACAGTACCATCTGTAAATAATCATAACGCTTACACACATATACATCTGCATATCACAACAGCCACAATTATAATAAGTTCACAACCACATCAATAAAATAAAATTGAACTAAATTAAAAAGTCTAACTAACTATGGTTTCTATAACATTTGTTATGAAAAAAAACTATAACCTAAAGACATTTAGTACAAATGCATATTCAAGTACAATATTGTTTTTTAGCAAAAATACATTAACTGTACTACTGGTACTCTTTAATACATTTAATTGTAGAATAATAACATCATCCATTCTGACAGTGCTGTATTGTTTGACTTTAATCTGATAATAGTCAAAAATGTAAGTGCAACAACAAATTCATTAAAGGTGTCATAAGACAAGAAAAAGTATTTGTTTTAGTTCCTTTTAGTTTAGTCATTGCAAGGTGTTGATCCACTTCAAATGTAGACTACTGTAGTTTAATTTAATAAGGATTATATTAATTACGGTTTTATATTATTTTACAGTTTATTAATAAGAGTAGTCAGGCAGGCAACGGTCAAACAGGTAGCAAACAGGAGCATAAAGGTAATCCAAGATTGTAGTCAAAAACAGGCGAATGTTCAGTACAGGTGGCAAAGAATCAACAATGGCAAGGATCAAAACACAGAAGGACTAGACAGGATTAACACTTCGTCATGCTACAGGTTAACAGTACTCAGCAAAGTGTGTGTGTGTGAGAGGTGAATATAAAGTCCAGGTAATCAGTCCATGATGAGTTACCAGCTGTGTGTGTAATCAGGGGGAATCAGGAAATGGTGTGTGTGTGAGGTGCATGATGGTATTTGTAGTCCAGTTCAGTGACAGCTGTGTAGTTCTCCTGTGATCTGCAAGGATTAGATCGCTGGTGATCGCAACAATAACAATATCAACTTCTCACTTCTCGATGGATTTCACAGTTTTGTTTAGTAGTCCTTTAATCTACTGGTCCAGTGAAATGCATTCGCTCTAGCTTGTCCAGTGCTCTTTTCTTTTGAACCAAGCTAAAAAATGCTCTGTCCGGCATGCAGTCGAAACAAGTAGCACTTTTTTATTCCACTTTTGCTGGGTTCGGCAGTGTACCTTACATGTAACAGTATGTAATCACTTATCAGTTTGACAAATTAGTAGTGGCACCAGCATGACCTCTAACAAAACTTGGTCACAACGACAGGAAAAAAAAAAAAAAACATGTTGCAAAATGCCACCATTTAGTCGCATTCTGGAGCCCTGCCCAGTGTAGCCTGATCATGAAAGTCATATGTGCCTACAGTACATAATCATGTACATGCATTTTTTCAGTAGCATTCCATACATTTGAATTAAATACATGTTACATTGTTTTTGTATAATTATATCTTTTTAATAAATAGGTAGGGCTAAATATTCAGATATAGTTGTTGGAAATTAATACACAATAATAAATAAGTAATAAGTCTTTTAAGAGCACATTTAATTTATTAATACATTTTTTTCATGACTTTGGCAGTGGAAATGTTTTGTTTTATTTTATTTCCCCTCTTCCTGATATCCGAGAATCGTTATTGGAGACTGCTAAGGAGACAATTTCTATGCCTGTTTTTTTATCTTTGTCTCTAATGCTGCTGTTTAGCATCAGAAATCTGTGTCTCTAATAAAGCCTGTTTAGCATGGCACATTCTGCTTCACTGGGCCACTCCACAAGTCCCCAGTCTGCTCACATAATTGGAGAGATCCTTATGAGAGAGTGTGAAGGGCGGGGAACAAAAGCGGACCGATGGCTAGGACAGTTGTTGGGGCCAGTGTTGACAGCGAGCAAAGCCGGCGTGCTGCGGGAGAGAAGCTGTGGCCCTGTCCGCATGCAGAGTGTACTCCATGCAGGTGTTAGGACTTAGAGTCTAATGAGCCTTAATTAGCCCATTTGAGTAATCAGTGGCTTGATTGGCCCTGTGTGTTTAAGTAAACCAGCACATGTGAAGAGTGCTGGCGGGATTCAGCACGTTTCAAGAACACTGGTTCACTCAATTGGAGGCTAAAAGTGGTTTTGCCGTTACATTTGTATCAGTCTATTTACATTTAGCTGAAGTATTGGGGTAAATGATGTGTGTATGTTAAAAATTGTGTTAAAATATGGGTAGTTTTGGGTTGGCGAGTCAGACTGTTGAACTAATGGAGCCCTGTGTCTCTCTTCAGCAGCTCTCAGCATTTACCTCTTCATTCTGACGCCACTTGACAACGCAGACTCTTCAGAGGCCTGCCTGATGCCCATCAGCATGAGGGACTCAAGTCTTCATCCTCCATCATCACAGCACAAAGACATCTGGACGATTGTCAAG
Organism: Danio jaintianensis; assembly: GCA_903798115.1. Taxonomy (NCBI): domain Eukaryota; kingdom Metazoa; phylum Chordata; class Actinopteri; order Cypriniformes; family Danionidae; genus Danio; species Danio jaintianensis. The sequence goes on along the minus strand of CAIGQV010000818.1, from coordinate 3,440,142 downwards.
GACGTCACAATCTCTGATAGCTGACGTCTCCCAATGGGGCATCGCAGGAAGAGGCGAAGGAAGTCACTCTTGCATGAGCAAATACAATATGGGTGGTGAGTTAAAACATGTATGAAGGGTATGACAATGTATTTTTGTGACAAAACCCCCCCATAAAATATAAAGATTTTTGTTACTTTTTTTCTATCAGAACCAGTCAATTCTGTTTGCTTGCAGGTGTTGATTGCTGTGTAGCTTTGTATAGTGACTGCAAGACTTTCAATACACTTTTACCTCTAAATTTTACAGCAAACTGACACTGAAAACCCTGTTATATCGATAGTGATACCTTCTGGTTTGCAATATACTGGTAAAAATTCTGCACATTAAAAAAAAAGACTTATAATATTAATAATAAAACCCACAATCAGTCTTCAATATTTTTTTTTACAGTAGCATGTGTGCTATAGTTTTGTATTTTTGAGCTTTTTATGAACATATTTATGGACATACTTTTTCTTTAACTTGGACCGTAGATGTGGTTTCAAATCACCGGATGAGGACGAAATCGTCATACTTTATAGTAATTAAAACAGTGATAAGGCGGCACCGTGGCTCAGTGGTTAGCACTGTCGCCTCACAACAAGAAGGTCGCTGGTCGCAGGTTCGAGTCTGTCTGGGCCACTTGGCATTTCTGTGTGGAGTTTGCATGTTCTCCCCGTTTTAGCGTGGGTTTTCTCTGGGTGCTCCGGTTTCCCCCACAGGCCAAAGACATGCGCTGTAGGTGGATTGAATAAACTAAACTGGCCGTAGAATACAAGTGTGTGAATGAGTATGCATGGGTGTTTCCCAGTACTGGGTTGGGTATCCGCTGTGGCGACCTCTGAAATAGAGACTAAGCTGAAGGAAAATGAATGAATAATTGCATTAGAAATATATTTTATACTTTTACTAGTGACACTAGTTTAAATTCCTTATTTCTCGGGATTTGAACATTCTTCGAAACATTTGGAATATTGTAAGTGCATAAGTCAGCAAAATATATAACACTGTTCTAGTGGTTTTTGGATATGTTAATGAATAAAAGTATTACATGTTGTGCCTTTAATTTCAATTCTTTTATATTTACAATTACTACTACTAATTCTGATAGTAATATTCTTGATTGATTTAGAAATTAATTTATTTAGATATTATTGTTATTATTGAAATATAGCTAACCTAATGTTACTAATATATACTCATTAGGAGTACATAGTGATAGGATATTACATAGGAAGATATTAAAGGGTTGTGTCTAGTTTTAAAGGTACTTTCACAGCGACAAGCTGATACCCCTAAAAGTGAGGTTTGAAACATTTTCCCCCTCTGTCAGGGTACTGCATATGAGCTAGGATTATGAAATATCATCTACTTAATAGGGAGCAGGGATGACGCCTGTGCAGGTGCAAGCACCAATCACAGATATTCAGTGTTTGTCTGATGACGCATTGTTTCAATTTTCTTCTTCCATCAAACTGAGCTTTTCACCCTCTCTCCCTTGTGTCACAGATTTCAGGGAAAAACAAGAAGCTGTTTTGCTCTTTAATGGAGAGCTGAAAACTGTAGATTTGCACTTCCACCTTTTATTTATATGGTCATATCTTCTCCCCATAGCCAAGAGCATAAACTAATCATGTATTGCGTTTCAATATAATGATATATAGAAATGGTGATTACCCTCTAATTCAATTGCATGGTAATCAAATTGTAGTAATGGTGCTTATTCGGTACCCCAATTTATAGTTTTCCCAGAAATCATTAAGCAATTTACCCTTCAAATCTACTTTGAATATGCGTGAGCACAGACGCACACACACAGACTAGTATTATGGTGTATTATATGAAGCCCCAGCTGTTTGAGATGATGATGGTAGCAGAAGGACTCTTGTGAGAGTCATGGGTAAACAGAAAGAGTCCTGGCTGTCTTCTTCTGGACACAGACTCCTTCCTGTTTGCCAGGATTGGGATAAAGATGCTGGAATGAAAAGACGGCACTGAAACATGTCCAAAGTTTGAGCCACATGTGTTTACCCTTAACCTCAACAAAGCCTGCTTCCGAATGCTTGGAATATCGGCCTGTCGGTACATTTTGGAACATGGCGAGGAGGGGCTAAAGTCTACAGAGCCTTTGCAAGCACACTTGTTTTGTTTGTGCCATTCACTTGGTGCATGTCAACAGCCTAATGTAATCGCTCACTTTCTGTTTGCTTTCATAAAGGGTTTTACATGCATTAAATGCTGTAATGAACCAGGTCCACGGATAGAGTTGCCTAACACCCTCCCATCTGCGACTCTTTTCGAACTTTTTTAATATCAGATGATTTTCAGGGATGCGTTTTCATACATACAGCTTTAGACCTGTAAAACATCAGCCAGGATGCCAATGCTCATGCTATATGAAGAGCCCTCATAACACTGCTGGCATTGTGTATATGCATGACGCTCCATTCAGCACAACGTTCAGCCGTGTGAAGCCTGCAATCCCAGCTTCCCCAGCTGCCAAAGCACGGCTAGTTCTTATGGTCCCTTAAAAGCCACACATGCAGGCTGAGAGTCTTCTACTGCCCAGGGCTCCGCAGCATCCACTTAGACACTGACAGTGCCCGATAACCCTCTCTCCGGGGGACTTGTGGCGGAGACCGATCTAACAGGCCCACGGTGATGTGATGTGAGCCTCATGTCTGTGTCCATGGTGGGCATTTCATTTCGTTCTCTTTCTTGCTTTCCGCTGCTGCCAGAACAGCTGTATGTCTTTAGGAAAAGCTCTGTCTGTCTGGAGCGAGGATGAAACCACTCATTTCTCGCTTGGAGGATGAAGAGTGAGCTGACTGAAGGCCTCTGTCGGCATTTCATAAAGACAGAACAGCAGGAACGAGTTTGTAGTGAATGTGTTCACGTATGATGAAATTAGTTTGCTGTTAGTGATGAGCAGACTGTTCGTTTCTTCAGTGTCATTCAGGGAAGAAATCCCTAAGGGGTTATACTTGAGCTTTAGTGCTAGTTTTTTATGTGTATTTATGGATGTTCTTTCCCCCTTTAGGTCAGTTTTCACCATGTTATTGAAAAAAAAAACTGACATTGCAATATTATGTTTTTCTGCAATACATATTGCTGTATTGAGTATAATTTCATGCGATGAAATGAATAGCTCTACTTGGAAAGAATTCATAATTTTAGATTTTATAAGGAAGTGCATCTTAATAAAATATAATAAACACATAATAAATACAGTAGAGCAACATTATAAATTAAATAAACAATGCAAAATGGGTTTCTGCGAGCCTAGCAGTATTCAGGTACACACATTGAGTAATCAAATGTAAAATAACACTATATACAGCCTTCATAGATTAACACAATTAATCTTTCTTAAAGTTACAAACATAATTGCTTGTGCCTACAATTTTTATACTGGCTTAAAATGTTCACACAGTCACAGGCCTTAAAAACACATGCAGATGATAAATTTCTTAGTAACTTTGCAATGAAATTATGTGCATTTTCGGCTGTGGGTCAATATATAAACAATATATTGTGCAGACCTAGTTACACTGTATTCAGGATGCTAGATTGACTTTGGAGCCATTTTTCAGCTAAACGTTTATGGATCTGAATGCTGCAAGGATGGTGTAATTTTGTAGGGCAGCTGAGAAGTTTGCATCCTGGCAAAAAGCCAGGAGATCAAAATTGTGACTTTCTTGAATGTTTTTTTGTTTTAATTTGAAAGTTTTAAAGTTTAGTTAAAATTGGTTGTCAGCGCTTGAGTATTCATTCATTAATTTTTCTTCAGCTTAGTCCCTTTCTTAGCAGGGGTCACCACAGCAGAATGAACCGCCAACTATTCCGCCATATGTTTTACACAGCGGATGCTCTTCTAGCTGCAACCCGATACTGGGAAACACTCATACACTCTTGCATTCACACACGCATTCATACAGTACGGCCAATTTAGTTCATCCAATTCACTTATACCGCATGTCTTTGGACTGTGGGGGAAACCGGAGCACCCATAGGAAACCCACCTGAACATGAGGAGAACATGCAAACTCCACACAGAAATGCCAACTGGCCCAGGCGGGACTCAAACCAGCGACCTTCTTGCTGTGAGGCGACAGTGTTAACCACTGAGCCACCATGCCGCCCCTAACGCTTGAGTATAAACACAACAAATTTGAAAAAAAAGACTAGTTATTTTACTATTTAGACATTTTAGCAACCACATTTTTAAGGCGTGTAAACAACAACAAAAATAAATTATTCAAATAAAATCTAATTAGCAAAAAAAAGAAAGAAAGAAAGAAAAGAACGAACGAACTAACGAACGAACGATTGAACAAACAAACAAAGAAACAAACAAAAGGAGTAGATATGCTATGACAAAACACTTTAACTTTAACTACTCAACATGCAGTAAAGCTGATAAAAAATGACAAGACTGAAATGTAGTTGAATGCAAATTAAAATTAATTATGTGAGCTGTACTAACATTTTACTGTAATCTGCATTTTACTATAATGCATGTGCTCTCATGATCTCACCAAATAAAATAATGTGTGCGACTGGAAGATTATAATGTTGAAACTTGGCTAAAAGTGTTCTTATGTCTGCGGTTTTTCATGGCTTAAGATCTGAAAATCGTCTAGTGTGTATAAAACATTGATTGAACAGCTGACAAAATGTACACTAGTGCAAGTATGGAGGTTCCCCTTCAGGGTCTTAGCGGCCATCAGATTTAACTAGTGAATGATGGTATCCATTGTCCATAACTTCACCGCTGCTGCCATTCAGTTCAGTTCCAGAGGTTGAAAATGAAAATGCACACTGCAAAGTTAATAAAAGATCCCACTAACCATGCTTTTATCTAAGTCTCTCTCTTTCACACGCTGACACACATAGGCATACATGAAATAGCTGAGTGAAATGAAAGCGGGAACCTTCACGCCACTTGGCCGGCACACGTGGACAAGCCAGTGCCGACTGGCTGCTTCACTGTCACCGGCTGATAGCCAGGCTTTAATGGAAAAGATACAGCCCAGCCAAAGACTGGGAATCATTTCTACGATAAAGTTATATGTTCAGCCTTGAACAACTGAGAGATAATGTTTGGCTTCATTATAATTCCCAGTGTGTTTAAACAGGCAGCCCAGAATGCAAACAAAAGCAGATGAAATTTGAAAAGTATTATCAATATTGCAGATAGCGGATGCCCTTTCCAATCAGAAAAAGCGTATCTCGCATAGCAAATTTATGGTTGACTAGTTCATTCGTTTCTATTAGCCTGTTGTATGTTTCTCTCTTCCTCATATATATATTTATGTGGAATTTATGAGAGGGCCAAACAAACTGTCATTAGATATTCCTTTAATTCACTAAGCTGGCCTGCTAAAGGTAGCTGGGTGCATTTAAAAGGCATTAGGTTGTTCTGACTGATGTTTTTCTGAACTCCCTCCAAAGGACCATCCGTCACGTGCCCCGGCCGTAGTCCGGCATGCTTGTTGCTCTGCGTTTATGTGTGTGTGTGTGTACTTATGACAGATAGAGACCCCGTGTGTGTTTCTGTGAGCAATTCTCGCTGTGTGCACCACTGCGGCTCCTTCACACGCCACTCGACGTATTCTGCGAGTCTCTTAATAGCAAGCTGCTGGAGCAAAATAATTGTCATTTTCCAGCCACTGGGCCTAAAGTCATATAACATAATGAAATGTCTAAAAAAGCGAGGGGGTGGGGGTGCTTTGTGTATATATATATATATTTCTATGTGGTGCTTGGGGTTCGACTCAGTGCACAGGAGGCCTGCTGAATCAAATGTTGTGCCACTTGAATAATTTACTGTATACCTTGGAAAGTATGTGTGTATGCGTGCTTGTGGGTGTGTGCAGAGGGGTATTCAAGAATGCCAGCAAGGTGAAATGTCTAAATATTGTATATGCCCACACCAAAGCGTGTTTGTGCACTCTGTGGTATATGTCCTGGGGATCCTGATACAACATTCGATACAGTCCTGCTGGACAGATTAGACTGTTAACAGAAGAAGCCGAGGTGTGGCAGGAACTGGTGATATGTGCCTCGGCACTAAGTGTTCTGGGACAGGCTGATGGGTTGATTTAAGCCCGGGTTGGAGCAAGTGGAGATAAATGTTAGTGATGCTTCTCTCTCTCTCTCCCCCATTTTTTCTACTTCAGCAGATCCATCAACTGCTATTGAGGGTAATGAGTGAGGCGTGGAGGTGAACACATTACAGAGGGCTGACCTTGCCCGGAAAGAGAAAGAGGGTGTTAGATGCCCCCTGAAGCTTGTCCCCCCTCACCTGGAATA
>CAIGQV010000818.1:3412264-3425671 GCA_903798115.1 Danio jaintianensis | reverse complement strand
TATTATTATTTTTTTTTTTTTTACTCTTAATCTTTAATAAATAACTGATCTCTGTAGATCTGTAACACATTTGCAAAAACTTCTCTAGCTGCCTGTGAACAATGTACAGTCGTGGCCAAAAGTTTTGAGAATGACACAAATATTAGTTTGCTGCTAAACTGCTTTTAGATCTTTGTTTCAGTTGTTTCTGTAATGTACTGAAATATAATTACAAGCACTTCATACGTTTCAAAGGCTTTTATCGACAATTACATGACATTTATGCAAAGAGTCAGTATTTGCAGTGTTGGCCCTTCTTTTTCAGGACCTCTGCAGTTCGACTGGGCATGCTTTCAATCAACTTCTGGGCCAAATCCTGACTGATAGCAACCCATTCTTTCATAATCACTTCTTGAAGTTTGTCAGAATTAGTGGGTTTTTGTTTGTCCACCCGCCTCTTGAGGATTGACCACAAGTTCTCAATGGGATTAAGATCTGGGGAGTTTCCAGGCCATGGACCCAAAATTTCAACGTTTTGGTCCCCGAGCCACTTAGATATCACTTTTGCCTTATGGCACGGTGCTACATCGTGCTGGAAAATGCATTGTTCTTCACCAAACTGTTGTTGGATTGTGGGAAGAAGTTGCTGTTGGAGGGTGTTTTGGTACCATTCTTTATTCATAGCTGTGTTTTTGGTCAAAATTGTGAGTGAGCCCACTCCCTTGGATGAGACGCAACCCCACACATGAATGGTCTCAGGATGCTTTACTGTTGGCATGACACAGGACTGATGGTAGTGCTCACCTTTTCTTCTCCGGACAAGCCTTTTTCCAGAAGCCCCAAACAATCAGAAAGGGGCTTCATCTGAGAATATGACTTTGCCCCAGTCCTCAGCAGTCCATTCGCCATACTTTTTGCAGAAGATCAATCTGTCCCTGATGTTTTTTTTGGAGAGAAGTGGCTTCTTTGCTGCCAAAAGTCCAAAAGTCCAAAAGTCTTCGCCTCACTGTGCATGCAGATGCGTTCACACCTGCCTGCTGCCATTCCTGAGCAAGCTCTGCACTGGTGGCACTCCGATCCCGCAGCTGAATCCTCTTTAGGAGACGATCCTGGCGCTTGCTGGACTTTCTTGGACGCCCTGAAGCCTTCTTAACAAGAATTGAACCTCTTTCCTTGAAGTTCTTGATGATCCTATAAATTGTTGATTTAGGTGCAATCTTAGTAGCCACAATATCCTTGCCTGTGAAGCCATTTCTATGCAACGCAATGATGGCTGCACACGTTTCTTTGCAGGTCACCATGGTTAACAATGGAAGAACAATGATTTCAAGCATCACCCTCCTTTTAACATGTCAAGTCTGCCATTCTAACCCAATCAGCCTGACATAATGAGCCTTGTGCTCCAGCCTTGTGCTCGTCAACATTCTCACCTGAGTTAACAAGACGATTACTGAAATGATCTCAGCAGGTCCTTTAATGACAGCAATGAAACTCAGGATTTAAGTAAATTTTCATGGCAAAGAAGGACTATGCAATTCATCTGATCACTCTTCGTAACATTCTGGAGTATATGCAAATTGCTATTATAAAAACTTAAGCAGCAACTTTTCCAATTTCCAATGTTTATGTCATTCTCAAAACTTTTGGCCACGACTGTATACTTTGACTCACCCTTTACATCTTTAGTTGGTTTCTTTTGTCAACATCATGTCAAAAACAGGCATTTATTCTAGTGCTACTAAAAAAGTTCTGTTATAATCAATATTTGTGTATTGAGTCTCTTACTTGCATCGGATCTGTGCCGCTGTTTATAATTAATGCAGAATTCAGTTATGGCACATACTTGTTCTTAACACAACTGCAGTGTTTTCAGTGGTGACTAATCTAAACACATATGATTGGCCATTGTGGTCATAATCTCAACAGAAATGTTTGTGATTGGTTATTGAACTTAAACTGTATAACGTTTCATCATTGGAATTTGACTTGAACTGATATGGTGAAATTAATACCATTGTTTCAGTCATGCAGTGTGTGCAATTGCTGATAATTGAGGAAGACTCCAGATCTGAAATGAATGGCTTTTTGGTTTCAGAAATGCACTGTAATTGGTAGGCAAATCAACTGACCAGCAGGACTGATCCATCTGACCAATCAGAGTAGAGCAGAGTCTTGGAAAGCAGGGGTTTATAAAATGAAAGAATGAATGTTTGAGATATAAGGTGATTTCAAATGTATTAGAAAATAGTTTTTTGGGCCTATTTAGATATTTTCATACCTGTTGTCAGAGTTAGGGACCTTTGAAATAGTATAAGTGGATCATTGTAAAATGTAATGTAGTCCTGTGAGTTGGTGCTAAAGAAACATTTTAACAACATTTTTATTAATATATCGGTTTTTTTCCATATAAATGTAAAGGCTCTACAGTCACTTTTAATCAATTTCGTTTGTCCTTTCTAAATTAAATTGTTAATGTCCTATTGTTTAAATGGCAGTGTACATAAACATATCTTCTATTAAAGATAATTACGTCAAAATTGAGCAGATAGTCCAACACAATCTCACAGCAATTTGTAACTTTTCGATTTAGTGGCTAATTCGTATGAATTTGTACAATCTCATTCGTACAATTTAGTACGATTTGCTTAGCCCCCAATGATGGTTGGGTGCCACGCCTCCTTTTTAAAGTCATACATTTTCATACGACTGAACTTATACGAATTTGTACAAATTAGCCACTAAACTGACAAAACGTAAAATACTTATCAGGTTCAGATCAGGCTGGATAGTCATGTGGAGATGGATAAGAGCAAGTGCAAAATGTTTTCTCTGGGTTCATTTGATTATTGTTGATAACTCTGGCAAGAACATTCTGTAGGAATGAGCTGTAGTTTTGTGTACTAAAATATTTATGGAAGTAAAAGTTGCTCAATAAGGGGTAAGCATTGTTTGAATGCTAAACTTACATTGATTTAATTGTGGAATCCCCCAAAAAACTTCTTTAATACATTTTTATTTATTGAAATTGCACTACACAAAATAATCTGGAGAATGCAACATCTTCCTGTGAAAGGAATCATAATAGAGCGTAATTGTACCTAATATTTTTCACAAAAGAATTTTCACTACACTTTTGCAAAGGTACTGCTATAAAAAGGATAAGTGACTTTAATCAGTATCTAAATAAATGTTAAGTTCAATATAAAGTGAATAAAAAAAATATTAGAGCAAATATATTAATTCATTAACCAACTGAACTTCTGTAACATTATACATTTTATTTTATTTTATTTTATTAAACTTTTTTATGATGTTGTCCATTTTGATTTGAAAGTAAAGACGGAAACAGTTTAATCCACAGCAGGATTTGTTTTTATTTAAAGGTTTAAATAATAATTAAATAATAAATACAGATTCACCCTCTCTGAGCATTATTAAGTGACCCATACATAACATTTTAACATATTTTTGGATAATTTGCCAGACATTAGATTTTAAAGCCGTCCAACTATTCTCCATAGACTTATAAGTATATAGAAAAGAGCAAAAGCTTGCCGGAAAAAACAGCATTCGGCAGCAGTTGCTAGGGCTGCGTGGTCAGTACCGTTTTTAAAGCAGGACTTATTTGTGCAGAACCCGTTGCCAGACTGGGCAAAGACAACACTCCACTGGCATTAGTTAGTTTGCACATACCATAAGAACAGAAGAATTGGGATTTATATCCATTTCGTGGAGAAGCATTTATGCGGCCAAGTGTAAATTGGAATTTGCATACCCAATCATATAGCAATTGCTTGATCCAAATGCACGAGTAGTACCTGTCATTAGCAAAGGAATAATTTGAAGTTTGGCTGATGGATCAGAAGGCTTCTGCTTGTTGTGTTTGGTGGCAAGACGTGTTAGCAGAAAGAATGAGAACGAGAAATGTAGAAAAAGGGGGGTGTGGGACTTTGTATTTGGGCCAGTAGATGTCCCCTAACAGCAGATCACTGGCATCTAAACTCCTCCATGTGTAGAACTGTGCGGTAGCAGTGTTAGCCCACTCAGGAGCTTCAGACACGAATCAGTGCGAGCACAAGGGGAAATACAGATATACATGTGTGTTTTAGTTGCACGTCTGCAGTTATTAGCGAATGCATCGTGTCTGGCTTAAACCATACATCAGCAAAGTGTGAATTTGATCAAATAATCAGAGTATTGAACCACTGCCTGCTCACTATAGTATTGACTGAAGAGTGTGAAAGGGGTAATAAATTACTACAACGGGTCTGTGCGCGTGTGTGTGTGTGTGCGTGACAGATTCTGTGGTGATCTCAGATGTCACAGAGCAGCAAACCGCAACCTGCTTTATAGCATCCAAACCTCTCAGCATGAGCGTCTGCAATATTACAAATGCTAATATAACGCTAAACTGATTAATAATTAAACAATTACGGTCATGAATCAATAACTTCTGCACTTTTTTTTTCCATTTGTAAATTACAGCAAATAAACAAGGACAGAGAAATTACAAAGTCAAATTTGCGAAGGGAAAAAAGTCATATCCGTTTCATCCGTCTATAAAATTAGAGTGGAAGGAAAAAAATAAACATTAAAAATGCTCTTTGTGAAAGTTTTCCCTCTTTTCAATTAGCAAAAGTAGACCACTATCTGTGTTTTGAGCATTTTTTTTGTGTTTCTCTTTTTTTTTTCATCTCTCAAACGCGATCTATTTTGCAATGAGAGCAATAGACGAGCTCTTTCCAAACAAACTCTCGCTGTGTGAGCCGTCCCCGACGGGATGTTATTAGACACTTATGAACCGACATAATAGCACCGTCTGTTTCCAGTTAATAAGTATCATTGCTTAATACAATACACTTGCCAGCAGAGACAAGTGAGTCCTGACATGTAATAAAGTGGTGTTACAGTACATAGATTTATTTCACAGCATTAGGCTCTATAAAACTTCCGTGACTAAAGCAAATGAAGCCACTTTTAGGCAGGTGCTGATAAGATGATATTACGGCTGTTTGCATTAGCTGATATTGTGCAGTGTGCGCTTGAGCCTTTTTGTGTGATGAAACAAAATCATTAATGTGTATGCGGCTTCTGACTGTGTTTTTAAATGCCTTTACGGTCTCTCTCTCAGTCGTCCCTCTTCTGTGTCACTGCGGTGCGTTCACAGGGACAAGGATAAAAACATAAACAAATCTCCGATAAGAAATATGACATGGACATCAGCATGCAAACGAAGCTGAAAGCTGGGGACGCAGACAGTCAGATTAATGATAAATTACAAGGACTAGTCTTGTTTATAGTAGTCATTTTCCCTCTCTGCACCTGCTCGCTTTTCCCCCTGGCCCAAAGCTGCCGCTCACTCTCTCCCTCATCTCTGATTCTCTCCTCCATCCAATCATATATTTGTCCTGGCACTGGGCTGCACAGCCATAGTGACATAAGGGACAATAAAGTAAACTTAACTTACAATTTTAATTCAGTTAAATTTAAAATTAAAAAAGGAGTTGCGTTTTACCATAAGGTCCAACATCATGGTTAGCATCTTTCAGGGCATTTACTAATTTTACTATTGTAATTATTAATATTTGTTAACAATTTGTTAGCCACATATGCATCAAATAATATAGTAACACTTTTTTTAGCATTAGTTTATGGTAATCCTTTTGTCACGGGATTGTAAAAAAAACAGTCAAAAAAGGATCCAATTGCAAGTGTTAGTTTATTAACAATGTAGATTAAAAAAAACAACAGTGAGCGATGCAACGTGAACGAAGTCTTAGAGCAGGAATCACAACGAGACATCAATACAGGCCAGCCTAGCAGATCCTGACGAGACACAGGGAGAACATACATTAGTAGCGAACTGACAATGAGGTCCTGGCTTACAGCTCTTAAATAGTTGAGCTAATAGCCATCAGCTGGAACTGCTGATTAGACCCGCTGATCACGTGATGTAAACAAACACGCATCAGAGCACATGGAAAGCGACAACATAACCCATGTGACATACAAACAACATGAATGACAGAACGCGTGCACCTGACAACTGTGACAGTACCCCCTCTCCTAGGAGCACTTCCTGGTGCTCCCAGACAAGCCTGCCTGGCGATTGTAATTATCGATAAGAGAGCGATCCAGTATGTCTCTTGCAGGAACCCAACTTCTCTCCTCAGGACCGTAACCTTCCCAGTCCACCAAGTACTGAAATCCTCGTCCCCTCCGTCTAGAGTCCAGAATGCGCTTAACCGAATAAACAGTCTCCCCGTCTACGAGACGCGGCGGGGGGGGGGAACTGGAGTGGGCGGATTAATGGCCGTATGAAAAACGGGCTTTAATTTAGAAACATGGAATACGGAATGAATTCTCCTGTACGCTGGAGGAAGTTTGAGGCGGACTGCCACTGGATTAATAATTTTAGTGACAGTAAATGGGCCAATAAATTTAGGTGCTAGTTTATTACATACGGAGCGGAGAGGAATATTCTTAAATGAAAGCCACACTTTTTGACCGACGACGTAAACGGGAGGCTTAGACCGGTGGCGATCGGCTTTAGCCTTGGTGCGCGCACCCACTTGGAGGAGGGTCTGTCTGGCCCTGTTCCAAGTGCGTCGGCACCTCTGGACAAAGGCGTGGGCGGAGGGAACCGCGACTTCGGATTCCAGACTGGGAAAAACAGGTGGCTGGTACCCTAAACTACACTCAAACGGAGAAAGGCCCGTAGCTGACACTGGTAAGGAGTTATGTGCGTACTCAACCCATGAGAGCTGCTGACTCCAAGAGGAGGGATTCTGAGAAACCAAACATCGCAACATACGTTCAAGATCTTGGTTGGCTCTCTCTGTTTGTCCGTTACTCTGAGGGTGGAAACCAGAAGAAAGACTAACAGTCGCCCCCAATAAACGACAAAACTCACTCCAAAATTTTGAGGTAAACTGAAGTCCTCTGTCAGACACCACGTCCGTCGGGAGGCCATGTAAACGAAAGATGTGATCAATGACAGCAACCGCTGTCTCTCTGGCTGAGGGTAATTTGGGCAGAGGAATAAAATGAGTAGCCTTCGAAAACCGGTCCACTACGGTCAAAACAACCGTATTGCCACTGGATGGCGGGAGTCCCGTGACAAAATCTAGCGATATGTGTGACCAGGGTCTCGAAGGTACTGACAGTGGTTGTAAAAGCCCCGGGGGAGGACGATTGGAAGTCTTAGAAACTGCACAAACAGAACAAGCCAAAACAAAATCCCGTATATCACGAGCCATAGCTGGCCACCAGAATCGCTGTTTAACAAGAAATAAAGTGCGAATCACCCCTGGATGACAAGCCACTTTGGAAGAGTGTCCCCATCGAATGACATCAGACCGAATCCGCTCTGGCACAAACAAGCGACTCGGTGGGCATCCGGGCGGAGGCGTTACCCCATCCAAGGCAAAGCGAACCTTAGACTCGATCTCCCATGTTACAGCAGAAATAAAAATATTCTGTGGAACGATGGGCTCGAGGGGCGAATTGCGATCGGAAAATTCAAAAAGACGGGATAACGCGTCAGGTTTGGTGTTTTTAGAACCCGGTCGATAAGAAATAGTAAAATCGAAACGTCCGAAAAATAATGCCCACCGAGCCTGCCTAGAGCTCAAACGTTTAGCGGACTTGATGTACTCAAGGTTCTTGTGATCGGTCCAAACAATAAAAGGAACCCCTGAACCTTCTAACCAATGACGCCACTCTTCCAACGCGAGTTTGACCGCCAGCAGCTCCCTATTACCAATGTCATAATTCTGTTCGGCGGCGGATAATCGATGATAATAAAACGCGCAAGGGTGCATTTTGCCATCTGAGGGGGAATGCTGGGACAGGACGGCGCCCGCCCCCACCCCTGACGCGTCAACCTCCACCACAAACTGCCTAGATGGATCAGGGGCTATGAGAATCGGTGCGGAGACAAAACGGGACTTCAATTTAGTGAACGCAACTTGCGCTGCGCTCGGCCACCCGAACGGAATTTTGGAGGAGGTTAAGGCAGTCAGAGGTGCGGCGAGCTGGCTGAAATTGCGAATAAAACGCCGGTAAAAATTGGCGAAGCCCAGAAACCTCTGCAGGGCCTTGCGGGAATCTGGGGTTGGCCAATCAACCACAGCCTGAATCTTTTCTGGGTCCGTGCGAAGCCCCTCAGCTGACACGATGTGCCCCAAGAAAGGAACGGACTGTGCATGAAAAACGCATTTCGCCGCCTTGACATAAAGCCCATTCTCTAACAGCCTCTGAAGCACTCGTCTGACGTGTTGCACATGTTCCTGGAGAGAACGGGAAAAAATCAAAATGTCATCCAGGTAGACATAAATGAACTGGTCTATCATATCTCGCAACACATCATTGACGAGTGCTTGGAAGACTGCTGGGGCGTTGGAAAGCCCGAAGGGAAGAACACAATATTCAAAATGCCCCCTGGGGGTATTAAAAGCAGTTTTCCACTCATCGCCCTCTCTTATGCGGACCAAATGATAAGCGTTGCGGAGATCTAATTTCGTGAAGAAGGACGCCCCCTGCAGACTCTCAAAGGCCGAAGACATCAACGGCAAGGGATAAGTATTCCTTACCGTAATGCTATTCAGCCCTCGATAGTCAATACATGGGCGGAGAGAACCATCCTTCTTCTTCACGAAAAAGAACCCCGCCCCCGCCGGTGAAGAAGAGGGACGGATGATCTTGGCCGCTAGGGAATCAGAAATGTATTTCTCCATGGCCTCCCTCTCAGAAACAGAAAGAGAGTACAATTTGCCTTTAGGCGGAGACGTACCTGGCAATAAGTCTATAGCACAGTCATAGGGACGATGAGGAGGCAGAGAAGCAGCTCGAGACTTACTAAACACTCTCTTCAGGTCAAGGTACTCACTGGGCACGTTTGACAGGTCCACGCGCTCCTCCTGAAACACAGAACAAGACACAGAAGAACGAGCAGACGAAAGACAAGACACATGACACTGATCACTCCAAGATATAACGGTGTTTTGGCCCCAAATAATATGGGGTCTGTGAAGAACCAGCCACGGATGTCCCAGAACCACAGGCGTACTAGAAGTGTCTGTCAGAAAAAAAGATATTAGTTCAGAATGATTGCCGGACGTAATCAGTCTGATGGGAACTGTGGAGTGAGTAATAGAGGGAAGGGAAAGCCCACAGAGGGCATGCACGGCAATGGGTTGAGTCAAAGGAATCACCGGAAGCTTTAACTTAAAAGCAAATCTAGTGTCCATAAAATTTCCCTCTGCCCCAGAATCCACAAGTGCCTGACAATTAAGTGTCTCATCTGCCCAACCCAACGTAACAGGAAGTAAAGTGACAGCCACAGAGGTTTCTTTAAGATTAATCCCACCCGTCAGTAACCTCTTACCTACTGACGGGCGGGTCCTTTTAAAGGACATAATGCCACGATGTGTCCCGCTCCTCCACAATAAAAACAGAGACCCTCCGCTCGTCTTCGCTGCTTCTCCCGTAGTGAAAGGCGAGATCTGCCTAGTTGCATGGGTTCCGGTTCGGGGACTGCTGTCTCTGCAACACCCGGAAAAGGAAGCTGAAAAGCTCCGGGACCCTGTGATGTCATCCGTCCATGATGTCGATCCCTCCTGGTTAGGCGGTTGTCAACCCTGACGGCCAAATCGATAAGGCCATCCAACGTCTTGGGAAGGTCTAAAATATAAACCTCATCCTGAATGTACTCCGAGAGGCCATGTAAAAACATGTCCCACTGAGCCTCGGCGTTCCATCCACACTCAGCAGCCAAGGTGCGGAACTCAATGGCATAGTCCGCCACACTCCGAGTGCCCTGACGTAACTCAGCCAAAAGTCGTGCCGCCTCTCTCCCAGAGGCTGCCCCGTCGAAAACTTTCTTTAGCTCTTCCGTAAATAAATTGAAGGATGTACAACAAGGAAGTTTTTGGTTCCAGACCGAGGTTCCCCATAAGGCAGCCTTGCCAGTAAGGAGATTGATGATGAACGCCACCTTGGCGCACTCTGTGGAGAACAGAGACGGTTGTAAGGCGATGTACAAAGTGCACTTGGTGATAAAAGCTCGGCACATCAGAGGTTCCCCAGCGTAGGGAGTAGGTGGAGGAAGACGAAGCTCAGATAAAGGATGTGCCGGTACCGAAACAGAAGTCGAAGATGGAGCGGGTGTGTCTCCCGATGCGAGGACCCTTCCTTTAAGCTGCTCAAGTTGAGAGGTAAGAGCAGTTACTTGTGTTACCAGGGCCTGGACAGCTTGGTTGGTTGCAGTCATGGCTTTCTCCTGATGGTCAATCCGGGCATTACTGTCAGAAAGAAATTCCGTGACTTGCGTGACACTTGCTGGATCCATGTCGATGGTCAGTTCGTTCTGTCACTGAATTGTAAAAAAAACAGTCAAAAAAGGATCCAATTGCAAGTGTTAGTTTATTAACAATGTAGATAAAAAAAAAACAACAGTGAGCGATGCAACGTGAACGAAGTCTTAGAGCAGGAATCACAACGAGACATCAATACAGGCCAGCCTAGCAGATCCTGACGAGACACAGGGAGAACATACATAATTAGCAAACTGACAATGAGGTCCTGGCTTACAGCTCTTAAATAGTTGAGCTAATAGCCATCAGCTGGAACTGCTGATTAGACCCGCTGATCAGGTGATGTAAACAAACACGCATCAGAGCACATGGAAAGCGACAACATAACCCATGTGACATACAAACAACATGAATGACAGAACGCGTGCACCTGACAACTGTGACACCTTTACAATAAGGTTAATGTATTTATTAACATGAAATAGCAATGTACAATACATTTATTGCAGTATGTATTGATCTTTATTAACAGTAGTTAATGGACATACATTCATTGTTATTTCACATTAATTCACAGTGCATTAACTAATGGTAATATACATTTTTATAATTCATTAGTAAACTCTTAATAAAAAAGATGTACAGTATAATGTAAAGTATTGTTCAGTATTAGTTAATGTTAGTAAATAAACTAACTAACATTAACTAATGAAACCTTTTATTAAAGTATGACCTATTTAATGAGTTTACTTACAGAGCAGTGCTTTTGTTACTATATGTATTATTTGTATGTTTTGTTAGCATTAATTATTATAAAGGCATTAATTATGTCATGTTAATTAATGTAAACTTTAAATAATGTTAACATATGCAGTGTTTGGTTTCAATAATAGTACACTCAAAAAACTGATTTGTTGGACTTACATAAAAAAAGAGTGTCAAGTGGTTCCACGCAAGTCTGTTGAGTAGTTTCTACAAGCAACAATATAGTTGAATGAACTTAAGAAATTCAGGTAAAGTCGACAAAATATTTATTAGTACATACAACCCATTCAGATGTGTCACTACTGCATTTTAGTTTTATGTATATTTTACTTAGTAATGTTATAATAGATTTATGAACTTTCAATACGTAAGGTGAACACTTTTTTATTCACTTTTAAGTATTTGCTCTACAATGTTAAGTTGGCCAGTCAAACCCTTATTAAGTAAAGCTTACAGTACTAAATTTCTGTAGAAATAACATAGTTAACTTGTGTTCATTTAGCTACTTTTTTGTTTCATGTAATGTGAACAAGGGTGGGTGTAGTAAAACTAACAATAGCGAAAGTTCATTATTTTTTAGTGTAATTGATGCTGAATTGGATATAAACGTAAATATTTTGTAAGTTCATATTAACAAATGCAGTTAGCGATTGTTGGAAAAATGGAAAGGGTTGTAAAACGTATAAGTAAACAGTAATAAGGTGCTTATAAATCATTTACAAATTGTTTGTAATAATTTCATAATATTTTTGTTTATTGCTAATATATTACTAGGCTATGCACACATATTCTTCCTTCATTGCCACTGTAATTTACAAAATATTATTTTTAAATATTTTAACTTTATACATGATATAATTCATTGTATTCTAGATTTCAAGATATACAAGAAAACACGCAATGTTCACATATTTGCATGGTTATTATCACTGTGCATTTTTGTCTTTTATTTTACATTTAATGCCCAACATTTTGGAAAAGGTAAAATGTTATTTTCACCTCATCTAAATTGACTCATTAAATCTCTTTTAAGACAGTAAGGTGCATTACAGTTAACAAGTTGCTAACAAAAGCCGGCTAGCCGGCAGCTAGCTCTCTGCAACTCTCACATGGTCACCCACTGAAGCTAAGCAGGGTCAGTACCTGGATGGGAGACCACATGGGAAAGCTAGGTTGCTGCCGGAAGTGGTGTTAGTGAGACCACCAGGGGGGCGCTCAACCTGCGGTCTGTGTGGGTCCTAATGCCCCTGTATATTTATGGGGACTCTATACTGCTCAGTGAGCGCTGTCTTTCAGATGAGACATTAAACCGAGGTCTTAACTCTCTGTGGTCGTTAAAAATCCCAGGATGTCCTAGAGAAGTGGTTTAAATCATGGCCAAATTTGCACACTGGCCTCTGTCATTCATGGCCTCCTAACCATCCCCATATGATAATTGGCTTCATCACTCTGTCTCCTCTCCACCAATCAACTGGTGTGTTGTGTGCAGTCTGGCGCAATATGGCTGCGGTCGCGTCATCCAGGTGGTGGATGAGGAGATTCCCCCCAAAAATGTGTAAAGCGCTTTGAGTATCCAGAAAAGTGCTATATAAATGTAAGGAATTATTAATTATTATTAATGTATTATTCAAATGTATATCTTGCTAATTCAAAAAACAAAAATTTGAAACAAAAACAAATATTACAGTGAAAAAAATCACTATTTGTACATAAATATTACAATGTAGCGATAACATAACAACAGGTTACAGATAATACTTTATAAACTAAGAAATAACACTTTACAATAAGGTTGTGTTAGTTAATGCATTTACTAACATGAACAAACAATGAACAATACATTTATTATATTTAAATACAGATAATGAAAATACAGAAAATACAGCTCATTAATAGCTCATGTTAACTCATGGTGCACTACATAACAAGCATGCATTTGGATTTTATACTTAGTTCATGTTATTAAATACATTAATTAATGAAACCTATATTGTAAAGTGTGACCAAGTAAGAAAATACTAGAATAGTTTGCAAATGATGTGCAGTAGTGCTTTGTAGCCTATTATTTTTTAATGCATTACTGAAAGGTGCACCAAAAGCTGAACATATACATATATAAATGATATATCAACTATGATTTTTACTGTCCTAATCACTAGATACATTCCCTGGCTGAGGAAGAGAAAGGCCTGTGTGTACATAGGCAACACATACACGGCGAACACTGACGCAATGCTTCATTTTAATACCAATTACACGTCCGGCTCTGTAAAATACACAACTAATGTGAGCATCGCTCGGGCCTGAAGTGCTGCATTAAATGCAAAGAGGAGGCTGAGGGCAAGAG
>CAIGQV010000818.1:3407264-3409764 GCA_903798115.1 Danio jaintianensis | reverse complement strand
ACATTGCTGCATTCATCTTTCCCTCTATCCTGACTGTAGTCTTCCAGTTCCTGCTGCTGAAAAACATCCCCACAGCATGATGCTGCCACCATGCTTCACTATAGGGATGGTATTAGCCTGGTGATGAGCGGTGCCTGGTTTTCTCCAAACGTAACGCCTGGCATTCACTCCAAAGCGTTCAATTGTAGTCTCATCAGACCAGAGAATTTTGTTTCAGATGCCTTTTGGCAAATTCAAGGTGGGCTGCTATGTGCCCTTTACTAAGGAGTGGCTTCCGTCTGGCCGCTCTACCATACAGGCCTGATTGGTGGATTGCTGCACAGATGGCTGTCCTTCTGTAAGGTTCTCCTCTCTCCAAAAAAGCTCAGACAGAGTGAACATCGGGTTATTGATCACCTCCCTGACTAAGGCCCTTCTCCCCTGATCACTCAACTTAGATGGCCGGCCAGCTCTAGGAAGAGTCCTGGTGGTTCCAAACATCTTTCACTTACGGATGATGGAGGCCACTGTGCTCATTGGAACTTTTAGAGCAGCAGAAATTTTTCTGTAACCTTCCCCAGCCTTGTGTCTACAGACAATTCTTTTGTCTTCATGCTTGGTTTGTGCTTTGACATACACTGTCAACCCTGGGACCTTATATAGACAGGTGTATGCCTTTTCAAATCATGTCCAATCAACTGAATTTACCACAGGTGAACTTCAATTGAGCTGCTGAAACATCTCAAGAATGATCAGTGGAAACAGAATGTACCTGAGCTCAATTTAGAGCTTCACGGCAAAGGCTGTGAATACTTATGTACATGTGATTTTTCAGGTTTTTTATTTTTAATAAATTTGCAACAACTTCAAAAAATATTTTTTTCACATTGTCATTATGGGGTATTGTGTGTAGAATTTTGAGGAAATAAATGAATTTAATCCATTTTGGAATAAGGCTGTAACATAAAAAATGCGCTATAAATAATAATTTCCAGATGCACTGTATATATTAAATTGCTGATTTAATTGTTGGATACTTTATTAATGTGTATAATGTAAGGGATGGTGTTATCACAGAATAAAGCCCAACAAGCTTATCGGCAGAAGGGCTTTATTCTGCAAAAAACAACTAATTCTGCTTATTACATGGCTACTTCCCACAAAACATAAAAGTTACAGATAAGCATTGTTCTGAACCATAATAGTTGATTAAATCTTTAATTAAATGAAAAGCTGACAGAAACAAAAATGGCTGAATGGAGCATACACTGACACGTATTATTCAGCCACAAGATGGTGCCAAACAGTTAAAAATAGACTAGCATATGCATATACAAGTATATGGATGTGAACATATTCACCGACGGTCAAGATGATTCGAAGTTCCCAGGTCAGCATGTGTTATTAGTTTCAGCGGTTGTTATCTGGGAATAACATACCTTGGATTGTCACGACTGACCAATTAGAGTCAAATATTCCAGACAGCCATTTAATAAAATACTTTCTAGTTCCTTCTTTGAATAAAAATATTTGGTTAATAATTAAATTTAAATGTAAATGTGTATATTTATATAATTTAAAACCCAGTTAAATTTAACAATTTTCCGTTGTCAAATTTAATAATTGGAAAATGACTAAACAGAGTTTAATCAAATTTTAATATAAGCCATTACTTACCATTGCAGACATCAGATTGTTGGTATCAGACATGATTAGTTCATATTGTCCATCCCTTATACATTCTCCCATTGCATCATGTTTCTAACGTACAGTAGTTTGTTCTTTAAACTAATTGAAAACTCAGCATTATGACTGCTGTGTGTCCTCAAAAGACCCACAGGAGTAAGTTTCTCTTTTTAAGAGAGAAGCTCATGTTAATCTTATTGGCCAGATCTGAATCTGGACACTGCACACTGGGCAGATGCAAGGTTTTTTAAGAGAATGAAATACAGTGTTAAAAAAGAGAGGATGAGGTGCAGAGATAAAGGGGAAAACAGCAGTGGTCCTTTTGACCGTGATTTCGGTTTCCCTCCATCACCCTTCTCACAGATGCCTATCATTTTCCACGCTTGTGGAAGCAATATACACCAATGCCATTTCCCACATTTTCATAATTATTATTTCCAGGGGAGTCATTGGGGTCTTCTATAAGGAAATGTAAGTGATGGGCATTTAAAATGGCTTTTAAATCATGCAGGAGAGTGGGGGCTCTTTCAGAAATAATTGTGTCAAACAGCTTTTTCACCTTTTGCGAATCAATATGCACACTTATTCATAAACTGACGACTATCCATCAAAAGGCAGCGCTGCTTTTTAATATACATCCTTGCATTTTAATGGGCTACTTTAGCAACAATGCCGCAGACAACAATATGAGAGCATGTTACATTCCCTGCAAAATCTGTGATCCTGAATCTTTAGCAGCCGAGCATGCTTAGACTAGCTATACCTCATCTCTATTTTACCTTTGTTTGCACAACACACACACACACACACACACACACACACACACACACACACA
>CAIGQV010000818.1:3389995-3407164 GCA_903798115.1 Danio jaintianensis | reverse complement strand
ACAGACAGACATGGTTGGACTTTCCATTGACTTCTATTGTTTTTATACTGAGCTAATGATATTTTCTATCTTTTATATTCTAAGCCCAACCCTCACGCAAATCTTTTTTGCATTTTCATTAAGACAATATTTAGTATGTTTATTAAGCACTTTTTCTCATGGGGACAGTTGGCTGGCGATTTCAGGTTTAACTATCCTTATCAGGACATTTGGTTACAACAATGCAACCTGAGGCACACATACAGTACGTATTTGTCCTTCTGTTTGCATTTGTGTGTCTGTTCAAATGTAGTTTTGAAACCCCGAGAACACACTTCCAATTATTTATTTATTTAGTCCACACAAACGCATCATTCATCAATTTCAGAAATTAAGCCTCTAAACAGGACTAAAAAAGAGGTAAGTCTATTCATTTACTTTTTCATTAAAATCATAGGCTCACGCAGAGCTTTGGGGTTTATGTATTAAATAATGCATCATTTCATAATTATATAGAACATATAGATTTCTTAAATGGGATACTAGGCAAAATGGTGGCTTTAATTAGATCACTGTGTAAAATATCTCCAGGGTTTGATGAAACAACGTTAAGGATCTTGGCAAGGATGTAATATATGTTCAAACAGATAATGAATCACAAATAGGTTCTTATTTCACCTTTTTTTTTTGTCTGGTGCCGAAACATCCTATTATGTATTTATTAAATTTCATAATCACGTTTAAAATAGCATCCAGGGAGCACATGTTTGCCTGCTAACTATGACAGGCTGTATTGTTATTGGAGTCGTAAACTTCAATTAGCAGACACTGGAACTCGGTGGACTTCAAAAATATGTCGATTTGTAAGGAAATTGTGCTTTGAACGCAATGACAGACTTCAGGCTTATTCGCACGCATCCGCATGCTGTTGATAAACAGTCTAAGAAGGTCATTGATATTAAAGCAGAAAGATTATTCTCTGCTGTTTAAGAGCACTTGGCAGAGCAGAGAAAAAGGAAACGCTGCATCTCCGGCAAGTGCAATAATAGGAGAATTAAAACTGCTCCAAAACGCATGACTTTGCCAAGCAAACAATGCCTGCAGTCTTTTTGAAAATTACAGCGGCTAATTTGAAATGAAACACAAACAGTTTCGTGTTTGTTTCGAACCTCTATTATGATTCTTTGCATAGACGACCCCCCGCCCCCACCCCTTCTTGCTATATATAAAGTATGTAAATGCTAGCTGCAGCAGTCAAATACATCAATGAAAGTTGACAGCTGAATTATTAGCATAGCTGAAAGCATCAGTCTTTTGTTTTAACCCAAGAATGGAGCATTTTTAAAACTCACAATGGCTCTAATCAAATTCTCAAGGTTGTTCAGTTTAGCATTGTATTAGTTTAATAGTTTCTGGTTCGCCGTTGACGTTAATGACACATTCCTATGTAAATATAATGTGCCTCTGAAAAGCCATCAAAACATTTTAAGGTTCAATGAATGCGGTTTCATTTCACTGTGCCTTTATTGCCCTCCCCCCACTGAACGAGAAATCTCTTTTTATTTAGCAATCTCCTCTGCACTTACAGAAATAATAAGAAGACCGGATTGATTAATGAAGAGTTTTAAAGACTGATGCAAAGCGTTTTTACAAATAACTTTGGGAAAAAAAAAAATAGCAGTCTGGATGGAGGCTGTTCCTCCACTCCACCTTTCACTCACCCTGCTTTCACAGTTAGATATCGACTAACTCCAGCACCCCTCGAACCGCCAGCATCCTCCCTGTGTGACTGTGGAGGCCTTTGGCAAACATTCAGCCTCCATCATCAAGAGATGATAAAATGGCATATATTCTCACTCGTCAGAGACTGATGAAACCATTTAGAGTAATATACTGGAATACATCAAAGGATCTTGCTTTGCCGGCGCCTCCTAGCATGTCACGATGTAAAAAGAGCAATATTTGTTTAATATCTGCTCCCGTTTCAAATTATTTTCTTGAGGCTTTTTTTTTTGCCCTGTTATCCTCTGTGTGCGGAGGCAGAGTTTTGTGAAAAGGTTGTTTGCAACTTGCTTTACATCTCAGTTTGAGCTTCACTCTCAGAATGACCAAAGAAAGTGAGTTAACCCTTTTTTAGAGCATGAATGTAAGCAGATACAGGCAGATGTCAATCATTATTTATAGAAAATGGAAGTTCAATTAATCCTTTTGCATTTACCAGAATTCTTTGTGTGGGAGTGAATAGTAAAAAAAAAAAAAAAAAGGAAGGAGAGGAAGACGAGGATTACTTGAAGCACTTTTATTAACAGCGTATTTGACATACACAAGAGTTCAAGACGAATGGTGAAGGTTGTTCTCTGTGAGAACGTAGACAAGGGTGATATCAGAGCATCAGTGAAGATGAAGGATAGATAATAGTCACTTCCCTTGATTCGTAGCGTATTCCGTGTTGGAATGGTGGGTGAACGTCGGGAGCACAGGAGACTCTGATGAAGATCGTAGGAGAAGGGAGTGTGGTCTTGTGGCTTTGATTCCGGTCGGTGACTGAATGAGAGAGGTGAGTATTTATGTGTGTGTGTGTGAATGAGGTGTGAGGGCTCACGTGTGTGGTGTGTAGTGGTGTAGGTGATTGTGAGCGGTGAGGACTGCGGGAGCGTGCAGGGGATGTGACAGTACCCCCCCCCCCCTCCACGGGTGACTCCTGGCACCCTGGAATGGCGACGGGGACGGCCATGACCTCGGGGAGCTGGGTGGTTTGGATGGTGGAGATGGAATTCCCCGAGGAGGGCTGGATCTAGAATGTCGTGGTGGGGTACCCAAGACCTCTCCTCGGAGCCGAATCCCTCCCATTCCACGAGGTATTCGAGCCGGCCGTTCCGCCGCCTGGAGTTGAGGATCTCTTGGACTCGGTAGACTTGGTCTCCAAGGACCTCAGACTGCTCTGGAGGGGGAGGCGACTCGGTTTCTGTGGAGGGAGAGAGTACAGGGTCAGTGTGAGGTTTGAGGAGTGAGATATGGAAAGAAGAGGAGATTCTATAGTGAGGGGGCAGGTTGAGACGGTAAGTGACTGGGTTAACTTGGGAGTGTACAGTGAAGGGCCCCATGTAGCGGGGACTCAGCTTTTTACAAGGCAGTCGGAGGCGAATGTTCTTCGTGGAGAGCCACACTTTGTCCCCGGGTGAGTATCTGGGGTTAGGCCGACGGTGACGATAAGCGGCCTCCGTGTGCCTCCGAACTGCCTGTTGGAGGTGGATATGGGCTGAGTCCCACACCCTCTCGCTTTCCTGGAACCAGTGGTCTACCGCGGGTACCTCGGAGGACTCTCCGGTCCAGGGGAATAGTGAGGGTTGGTAGCCGAGAAAGCATTGAAAAGTGGTGAGTCCGGTGGTGGATTGACGGAGGGAATTCTGAGCATATTCGGCCCACGGCAGATACTGGCTCCAGGTATCCTGGTGGCGAGCACAGTAGGTCCGGAGATAGCGAGCAATTTCTTGGATTTTGCGCTCGGTCTGGCCGTTACTCTGAGGGTGGTAGCTGGAGGACAGGCTGACAGTGGTGCCTAGGAGGCGGAAGAAGGCCCGCCAGACCCTGGAGACAAACTGGGGTCCTCGGTCGGAGACTATGTCTTCAGGCAGACCATAGTTCCGAAACACAAGTTGGAATAGGGCCTCGGCGGTTTCAAGGGCAGTGGGCAGGCCCTTGAGGGGTATGAGTTTACATCCTTTAGAGAAGCGATCAACGACCACTAGGATGGTGGTGTAACCCTTGGAGGATGGTAGATCGGTAGCAAAGTCTATCCCCAGATGTGTCCAGGGTCGGCGGGGAATCGGTAGAGGTTGGAGTTTTCCCTCAGGTAAGCGTTGTGGTGTGGTAGTAACGGCGCAGACCGAACATCCCCGGACATACTGTGAGACATCGGTGACCATGTTCGGCCACCAGTACTTAGCTTGGAGGAGCTAGAGGGTCGAATCTCCTCATCCATAGTCCACAGGATGGGAGCGAGGAACACAGTGGTAGGTAGGATGGTTTCAGGTTGTTCAAGGGGATTGTCAGATGAGTACAAGCGGGAAAGGGCGTCCGCTTTATAATTCTTATGTCTTGGTTGGTAGGTAATATGGAAGTTGAATCTGGCAAAGAAGAGGGACCAACGGGCTTGTCGGGGATTCAGTCTACGGGCATTACGGAGGTACTGGAGGTTTTTATGATCTGTTACCACTGTGAAGGGATGTTGAGCTCCCTCGAGCCAGTGCCGCCACTCCTCGAGGGCTAGTTTTATGGCTAGTAATTCCCGGTCTCCGATCCCGTAATTCTGTTCTGCTGGACTGAGCTTCTTTGAGAAATACGCACACGGATGGAGAACTACGGGTTCACCAGACCACTGAGAAAGAATGGCTCCTACCCCTACGTCCGCTGCATCCACTTCAACCACAAATGGTCGTGTGGGATCGGGGTGTTTAAGGATGGGAGCCGAGGTGAATTTAGCCTTCAGGTTAGTAAAGGCCTGGCGGGCATCAGGGTTCCAAGTGAGTATCTTGGTTCCTCCTTTGAGGAGTGATGTTAAAGGGGCAGAGAGAAGACTATAGTTCCGAATGAACCGACGGTAGAAGTTAGCAAATCCAAGGATCCTCTGGAGCTCTTTGATGGTGTGAGGTTCCTCCCACTTGGCCACGGCCTCTACCTTGCCAGACTCCATGCGGAACCCCGCAGCGGAGATTACATATCCGAGAAAGGAGATGGTGGGCTGATGGAAAGTGCACTTTTCTGCCTTGAGATACAGGTGATGCCGTCGCAGCCATTACAAAACCTGGGTTACGTGAGATTGATGTTCGGTTAGGTTACGGGAATAGATTAAGATATCATCTATGTATACAATGACAAAGTGGTGAAGGAGGTCTCTGAAGATTTCGTTCATGAAATTTTGGAATATGGAGGGACTATTTGCTAGGCCGTACGGCATCACCTGATACTCGTAGTGGCCAGTAGGTGTTATGAAGGCGGTCTTCCACTCATCTCCTTCTCGGATACGAATCAGATTGTATGCGCTGCGGAGGTCCAGCTTGGTGAAGATCCGGGCTTCCCTGAGTTCTTCCAGGGCCGCTGGCACAAGTGGCAAGGGATATGCAAACTTTACCGTCGATTCATTCAGCACCCGATAGTCGATACAGGGTCGTGGGCCCCCATCCTTCTTGGTGACGAAGAAGAAGCTGGATGCAGCGGGCGAGGTGGATGGCCTGATGAACCCCTGTTGGAGAGCTTCGTGAAAGTAGTC
The DNA here is from genome assembly GCA_903798115.1 of Danio jaintianensis. Lineage (NCBI taxonomy): Eukaryota > Metazoa > Chordata > Actinopteri > Cypriniformes > Danionidae > Danio > Danio jaintianensis. Next base: position 3,401,916 of record CAIGQV010000818.1, on the reverse strand, counting down.
CTCCATCGTTTCCTGCTCAGGACGGGATAATGGGTAGATTCGTCCGTGCGGTAACTTGGCATTGGGTAGCAGGTCGATACTACAATCACAGGGCCGGTGAGGAGGGAGTTGTGTAGCACGCTCTTTGCTGAAGACATCTAGATAGGAGTGGTACACAGTTGGGATAGTGGATGGTGTGCAGACTGGTGGACTTTCGATGGAGGTAGTATAGAGTGATAGTGCCGGTGCTCTGGTCGGATGGTTGGTTTTCGGTGAGGTGGGAAGGTGAGTATGGCAGTCTGGTCCCCAAGACAGAATCTCTCCTGTGCTCCAGTTAACGGTGGGCTGATGCTGGATGAGCCAAGGGCGTCCCAGGATTATGTCGACATTGGCTTTCGGCAAAACCAGAAGTATGAGTTTTTCCCGGTGATGGGGAGAGATCTAGAGAGTGACGGATTTTGTCCTCCGGGTGATTTTTCCATCGCCCAATGGAGAGTTCTGGATAGTGGTGATGGTGAAGCAGGTTTCACTGAGGACGGTGGGTAAGTGATGTTGGTGGACGAAGTGTGATGATATGAAGTTCCCCGCAGCTCCCGAATCCACCAGCACATGCACAGGGAGAGCACGGGAACGAATGATTAAAGTTGCAGAGATATGGGGTATATCGGAAACTGCAGGAGTTAGCTGGAATGCACTCACCATTGGGCGTGATGGGCGAACTGGACAGGTGGAGATATGGTGGGACGCCTCGCCGCAGTAGAGGCAGAACCGATGTTGTATGCGGCATTGACGTTCCGAGGCAGTCAGGTGGTAAGTGTCTGTTTGCATGGGTTCATCGGTGGTTAGAGATGGAGTGGGAGAGCATTCGGGTGCGGTGAAAACGGTGGGTGATGAGACGGGGCAGGCCGAGAGGTGTTGGGAGACTGTTGTGGCTTTCTTGATAAAGGTCTCTAAACTCACGTTGTCATCATAAATGGCCATCTGGTGGCGCACCTCGGACTGGAGACCTCGCCTTTAAGCCGCGAGGAGCGCCACTTGATTCCAGCCACTTCCTGCGGCGAGAGTACGAAATTTGAATGTGTATTCGTGAATGGTGGTGGTACCTTGGTGGAGATTAATAAGTTCGTCATGGATGGACAACGGAGTGAGAGCCACGCAGAACACCTCTCGGAGATGTTGAGTGAATGCGGTGTAGGAAGCCAGAGCCGGACTGTTTGAGGATCACAGGGCATCCGCCCACTGCAGCGCTCTTCCTGAGAGGAGAGAGATTATAAATGACACTTTTAGTACCTCATTTTGGAAGCGATGTGAATTGGCCTCGATGTAGAGGGAGCACTGGAGAATAAAGCCGCTGCAGGTGTTTGGTTCGCCGGAGTAGCTGAGTGGAGTAGAGAGAGGGGTGTTAGTAATGGTGGTTGAACTGAGTAACGCACTCTGCGGTGCGGAAGGAAGTTGGACCGGAATCCTGTCACGACCACAGGAAGAAGAGGAAGACGAGGATTACTTGAAGCACTTTTATTAACAGCGTATTTGACATACACAAGAGTTCAAGAAGAATGGTGAAGGTTGTTCTCCGTGAGAACGTAGACAAGGGTGATATCAGAGCATCAGTGAAGATGAAGGATAGATAATAGTCACTTCCCTTGATTCGTAGCGTATTCCGTGTTGGAATGGTAAGTGAACGTCGGGAGCACAGGAGACTCTGATGAAGATCGTAGGAGAAGGCAGTGTGGTCTTGTGGCTTTGATTCCGGTCGGTGACTGAATGAGAGAGGTGAGTATTTATGTGTGTGTGTGTGAATGAGGTGCAGGTGATGATGATTAGTACTCGGGTGAGGGCTCACGTGTGTGGTGTGTACTGGTAGGTGATTGTGAGCGGTGAGGACTGCAGGAGCGTGCAGGGGATGTGACAGAAAGTGCTTTAGGTTAATTAGATAAATATTTACTTTAAGTGTGAAATGTGATAAATATATCAAAATAAATGACTGCTATCTTTTTGATGAAATCAGTATAATTCTCACTTAATATTTGAAAATATTAATTCAATTGAGTATGTCCTTTTTTGTGTGTGGAAAATACCAATGAAGAATCACAATTGAATAAATGCTGACAACTTGTTGATTTCTTCATTCATTTTGTGCCATTTTTATGATAAAATATAGTTTAGTTGTGAGATTATTTCAGGATTTGTCCATATTTTGGAAGAAATTCAAATCTCTCTCTATATATATGATTTTATTTAAGGTGAAACTTGCTGCTGCTGCTGCTTGTTTATTTCTTAGTTTGTTTTGTGCCATGGAAACACAAATTCAGGCATTGTCCAGTTTCTGGAATTGTTGCTATGCAGTTGTCAGAATGCAAAGAAATGTAGCTCTAAAATCAGCATTAGGGTGAGAATCAAAAGCATTCAGCACATTCATGTATTCATAAGAGATGTGTTATTGATTTATTTGATTACTTTCCTATTATTTGCGGATGGTGAAATGAAAGAGAGGGGCTGGAAAGGGAATGCTACCTAAACTCTAAACTCAGACAGGAAATTAAAAGGCAGAATTTTGTGGTGTGACTTTTTTATTGGAGGGCATTGATTAGAGACTGACTTGATTTTATTCAAATGAGAGCAGCAGAACATCTTCAGCTATCTGTACTTTTGTTTATAATGAAACAGCCCTTCATTATCACACTTTGTGAAGAAGTTCAAGATCATGGAAATCACGCTGGAGCAGAGTGTTAAGAGCGCGTGTATTCTCTCTTCTCTCGATATAGCGCTTGTTTGATTCCTTAGCGTTCGGAATCCTTTTGTGTATGTGTATGCAGTGATTACTTTTCCCCCTCGCAGTTGTTCTCCCCGCGCTGAAAAGCGAGTCACACTCCCTCGCACGCAAAACAATCAGATTTTAAAGAATGCAGGGGAACAAAGTACAATAAAGATGAATTTCCACCATTTTAATTTACAACACAAAGTATAAAAATAAACATTGAGGACTCAATTTAGTGTGCTTTTCAGGCGGAACACCTAATCCTTACCCCTCCTCGCCCAGCGCTTGGGGATGGGGATTTTCCACTGGGAGGCTGCGGCCTCGTCTTGGGAGAGATAGGTGGGCAGAGTGGAGGGCCATTTTACGCTGAGCGTAACGCCCCCGGGGCCCTGAGGAGCCCGAGAACAGATACACATGCACGGCGCACACAGCAGCTCCATGCTAATCGCCCAAACAAGCAGCAAGCTGTGGTGCTCGGAGCTGTAGAGAAACAAGCACCTTAAGAGCCAGTGCAAAGACAAAAACAAAGAAAAGAGTTTGTTAGACACGGATTGGAGTGGAGAAAAAGAACTTAAAGAACAAAGAAGGACATGAATAGGTGAGCAAACAAACTGGGACAGCAACTCTTCCTCTCCCTTAAGCAATTTTGCGCTCTTAACTCTTATTCTGCCACAGCATTCAAACAGATAGAAGGCTAGGCAGGCTGCTAAGTGTGCTATGGTGACTGTAGCATTTCTCCATTTCTTAAATGATTGAATGAAAATGACAATGAACATAGACTTTCCCCCCTTTTTTTATTCATGCTTGCACCCCATGTTTAAAGACGTTTTCAGTAACAATCTAATTTGACTCACACCAATACCAATACCAGTGCACAGTTTTTCTCTTGTTCAACCTGTCGGCGGCTCTCTACCTGCTGAATAGCCTCTCTCCACAGGAGGCTGAGAACATGAGTTGTCCTTTTTCAGAGAGTGTGAGGTGTGGGTGTGGCGTTATGTGAGAAAGAAAAGCATAAGCCAGAACGGCAAAAAAGAGAGACTTTGATTGACATGTGAATAAATAAGTTCTATTATGGTAAAGTGAAAAATAAGCCTTGAAAGTTAGATTTTTTGCAATATACGCGAAGCAAACACCTGTGTACTAATTTCAGCGTCATAGTTTTGAGATAGTTAATGGAGCTGAATGTTACTGGCATAAATGCATCTTGTTTGCTGCTCGTATCCAGCTGCGGTTGCAATGTAGTGGATTTCAAAGTTGACATTTAAAGAACAAACACAGAGCTCACATGGGTGGCATATTTGCCCATTGTTCTCATGCAGATAAAACTTCAGCTTGTTGGAAGTTGGGGCATCTTTTGTGTAGGTCTGCAAAGCCGCATTCTCTTTTATACAAGCAAATGCATGCACACACACACATACACATGCTTGACACAGTGGCTGGCAGCCATGCATAGAACTCTATCAGTGAATGGAAGTAACATATAGGCAGCCTGTGCCCTTATCTGTCGAGCTAGTACGGTAAGCTAGGATTAACATCTAGATGAGGGTAAGTGGACTTCTAAAGGAGAACAGCGGCCAGAGATATGGCAATGGATGTACAAATGGCCGTGTGTAGAGGGACTGAAACCATGAGGGCTTTAACAGAACCAGAGCCTCAGAAACACACTGAGCTATTAGCGTTATTGGCTCTTTCATTCCATCTTCAGTCATTTCTGTTGCTCTTTTCTTTTCAGCCATATTGCGCATTCCCGTTCTTTTGGCCGAACTGACCAAAGTGTGCGGCGGCAATATGCTGCGAACTTGGACAAGGACTTTTTTGGTGGTCTGTCGTGTGAACGTGACTCCGGTCTGATGCAGCATCACATTGGTGGAGAGGGCTAAGTGGCCTTTTTTTTAACTCTTTCTTTGAAATAGGCAAGGCAATCCCCGTTGGCCCAGGGATCATTTTCTATTTACGTTTCCCTTGCCAACGACAGAGGCGATGCTGGCCAAATTCACAAAAGAAGATCCACATTGGAAAATCCGGCTAATCCCTGATTGAAAGTTCATGCATTGGCTTCCATGTATAAGCTCTGGCAGATTTTCCCAGGAAACAGGAATAAAAAAATAATAAAACAAAAAAAAACGAACAAACTATGGATTTTTTGGTCAAAGGAAGCCACCCTTCAAGGCACACTCAAGCCATGACAGTTTCGGAAATCATGTCCATTTTTCAAGTGCGGGCTTTTATGTGCAAAAATAAGAGAGAGTTTCCATTCTGGTCTCGTCAAATCAAAGGCGAACAGAAGGAGGGGTTAACGTCCTCAGTTGTTCTGCCAGCAGAATGAGGGCTACAGAGATCCAGATCTAGCGGGGAGATGTTTGATGATTTCGGGGACACGTGCCTACCTTGTACCTGCGTTGTCTGCGAGGCAGTTCTTTCCTCTGTGCGAATCTTTTCCTTTTGTGTCCTGCTCGTATTCCTCTTCTCACTCCTCGCCCTCCCCCAATTCTTCTAGAGTAGTAGCCATGGCTGGAGAGAGAATCTTCACAGATGGCATGACTGCTTGTCTTTTGGGGAGGGGGGGAGTTAAACAAGCTTAAACTTTCTTATTTTCCCTTTTGCTTTTCTTCGGGCAAAACTTTGGACTGCAACTTTCGAGGCCTGGCGCAAGCTTTATCTCTGCCCACATGCCAGGGATGTGTGGGGTCCTCAGAGGAGCTCCAGTTGGATGCTGAGTCTGTGGGTGCTCTGCGTCCTTCATCAACAAGGCCATCAGCGAAACGTTCCGGGTGCACGCCAAAGCCAAAGCCGAGCTCTGTCTCTTAGTACAGCTGGTCATCCCAGATTCACTAGCCATTTGAAGCAAGGGCTACTCGGTCCAGGATTTGATAAGGGAATGTTTTAGCCTTCCTTCGCTTCCCTGTGGTGCTCTGGAGGCAGTCTCTTGGTTAGATGGATAAGAAGCTCCTTTACTGGAAGTGATGGATTGTGGCTGGCACAGCAACGCTCTAATCAGCTTCTCAGAAGTTAAGCGTGGGCTCTAATGGTGTAGACTTGTCAGGACCCTGACGTCTCTGCCATCTCTCTTAAAGCTGAGAGTCAAGCACGCGAGATGCTGAGAGAAATGAAGCTGTCTTCCCTCTGCGTATGGGATGTGTTGTACTCTCCCAAACATTAGCAGAAACATAACCTGCCTTAATTTGAAACGGGAGAAGAACAGAGACACTGCGCCAAACCTATAAACAACAACAAAAAACAACAAGGATTGTGCAAGAGAAGGAATAAAATGTGATGCGACTGAGAGCTGAAAAAGAGCAGCGTGTCGACCAGGACTGTGCTGTAAGTGTTGACACCCCTGAGGAATAGATATCAGACAGTGAGGGAGGTTAAGGTGTGAGTAGCGCAGAGCTCTTCTGTTATTATCCTCCACTCCGGGCCTCTACGGTGACCCGATAATAAGGCTCTATTACCACTTAGCCTCTCTCTGTGCCTTTCTATCCAACCCTGTCTCAATGCTTCTCTCGAGTGGCTCATCGTGGCTGCTGCGATCCACTTCATCGTTGTGCTTCTCACCCACAGCCTCGTCCCTGCGAGGGTCAGATGGCCAACTTGACCTGTGTCGATTGAAACACCTGATACTGGCGTCCAGGCATTTTACTGATTTATAGTTACAGCTCTCTTTTGAAAAATCCAGAAGTTTCTCTAATGCTTTTAAAGATCTCATTTGAGAGAAAGCCAGTGATATATTTGGCTTATATCTGAGCTTCACCACAGTGTTTTTAAGCACATCCTGAGTGCTCTTTTCTCTATTGTAGCTGCTGATTTGATCACTTCAAAATACACAGAACTATAAATAGCAAAAAAAGAGCATGTTCATATCTGCGCGAGTGGAATTTGTCGAATGAATTCCATTATATTTGGTAATAGATATAGTGCTTCCTGAGTGGTTTCATTATAGATTCACTATGCTGTCTGTATTTAGGGTGAAGGTTGTGTGAGAATTAAGTTCACCTTCACCTCTGGTACTCTCATGCAATTACTTGCTGAATTCTAATTATATAGACAGATTATAGCATTTTTTAAATATGATTGCAATATTTAATACACTTTAAAAGTTGTATGTGCCCATGCGGGGCACAATTTTATAACATCATAATTAAGCTTAGAAAGGATTTATCATCACTGTGCTTGAAGCATAACCTAATTCTCATTTTCATAAAAAGCATCTGTGAAATAGTCTACATTAAAGTCATTTAATGGTCAGCCAGTGTGTGTGTGTTTTTCCCTTTTTCTCTGCAGACATCTTCATGCAGTGAACTTTCACTAACAGCCCCTGGAGTCGAGGCGCCTTTAAAGGGGCCTGTGACAGACTTTACCGACTTATTCGCTTGAATCAGTCGAAAACACATCCACATCAGCAGCAAATTAGGCACTGACGACAAGACCGCACGTCCTTTCTCTCTTTAAGGAAGACTAGTTGAGTCAGTGTGAGGTGTCCCTGGGTAAATGATATAGAGCCGTCCATTCTCCCTCTCTCTCTTTCGTACGCAGGTATCCCTCCTTAATGTGACATTTGGCTGCTAACGTTATTTTACTTACATTCCTCCACTGACATGTTCTTGGCCTTTAAATATTTATCTTCCTCTACTTCTGATATTTCTAAAAGAAGCGGGGTGACTGCTTTCTTCGAGGGGCTCGGAGAGGTTACAGAAAAACAATGCTAAGGATGCAGGCAGGCAGGCAGGCAGACGACGCCTGGCGCGGCTCGGAGGTATTTTTGCAGGTGCTGTAGAAAAGGACCCTTCTGCAGCAGTGTGTCTTGGATGGATCCTGACAAAGCCTTCTCTTTGGATGCCAGATGGACCCATGCATTCCCCATACTCTTGCGCAGCTAAGACCTAGGCTTTTCTCTCCACACCCCCTCCACCACCACCACCTTTTTTTCCTTTTTCACAACAAAAGAAAAGCGCTTTGGCTGAAAGAAAACCACAGCTGAATTTTATGGTGCCGCTTCTTTTGCCAAGCTGATTTTAGCAATTCAAAAGACGAAGTGCATGGAAATGCTGTTTCGGCTGCGTCGTCGATACGCTTTTGATGCAAGTTTGAATTGGCAGATATGTTTGCCACACTAATATATCGGTGCTCAGCGGGAAATCTTGATAAAATCCAGAAGCACACAGCAGAGTCGGAGCCCGGCTCAGAGTGCTGTTGGAGCACGGCTTCTTCTCCATAATGCCTATAAGGCCGGAACTGGGTGGCAGCAGTGTCAGCGGGAACGTGCTCGTGCAGTGATCCGAATTATCACAAATACACGCTTATGCTTGGCAATGACCGCACACAAACGCATACACATGGACAGACACACAGTGAAATGAATGTTTATGCTGGCCGTTGAGAGCACACACACACACACATACCCACAGATACGTGCAGTCCTTGCAGCTTGATTGTACAAACAATTGGAGTGCTTTACTGGGAATACAATCAAAGAAATCAGAGCTAAAACAAATCCCCAGGGAGAATGAAAACACATTAGATTTGTGTACTCTTAATTATATGTGCTCTTAAGCTTTGATGTATTAAAAAAGCATCAGTTGTTTGCTGAGCTGCAGGTTTTCTGCCATGGTCTTTTTTCTTCCTCTAAACCTCCTTTTAATTTTTATATTAGCTCATATATTGATCGTATTGTTTCTAGAACTAATAGCCATATTATTTATAGTTCTCGATGCTTTAATTTCTTCTCAGCTCTTTTAAAATGCCCACACCATGTCTGATTCATCTCACTTACATATATGTTGCATGTTTATAAATGTACTTTACGCATACTTGATATATACGGTGTGTGTCTATATATAATTGCATGTACATTAATTAAAATAAAGGCACTCACTTAACTACAGTTCCCCATTCCGTGCTCCGGTATGTCATGGATGAGCTGCTTCAGACAGTCCTCATTCTACCTCTTTGACAGACGTCTTATTCTGGGTTCCGTTTTCATGCTCAGCTGAAGCTGGCACTTTTGTCTCTTTCATAACAGTTAAAATTAGGATTTGGCGAGGACAGACTGGCCAAAGGTTAGCAATAAAAGGGGCATCCTGAACATCCTCGTAGACTAACCTCTGTTTTAAGCCCCCATTCAGCTGTGGCAGCGGCAGAAAGAACATTCTTTAAACTTTCACAGCAGTAAAACTTTGTATCCCTCTGAATAGATAATTCAGGCTTTGCAACTCAGGCATAAAAGGAAGCTTAAATTACACCATACAAACTCTCATTAATATTACAGGGACCATTCTTTGACTTAATTTCATTTCATTTCTCCATTTGAGCGAAGTCAAACGTTGCAAGGGTAAGAAATTATAAGGGGTACAAATCATATTTTAAGGTTCAGTATTCTGGGAGGCTGTTAAATTATATTAACCCTTTTTTGTATGGCTTTCAAATATTTGATTTTGGAAGTGTTTTATTCTTTATTTCTCCTACTCGTGACAAAATCACGAAAAATCACAAAATCAAAAATGGCGGCATATTGACTTATGCTTTTTTAAGCAGGTATAGTTTTGAAAATATCATAACAAGCTGAAATTTTTACCCAAGAGGCAACGCTTTAAATTCTAAACAGTTCTTGTTCCAGCAACCATTCTGACATGATATTAAAAGGCTTCCTCACTTCCTGTCAAGTTTTGCAAAAACCGATCTCACATGTGGTGTGGGGAAGATGCAGGAGAAGATCCTTTAGTGCCTTAGACAACATAATGGAGATCTTAAGTGCCACGGAGGGAAATGTTTTGGAGCTAAAGCTGTCGACCTTGTTATTTTTCAAAGTCAGTATCCGCAGAGCGAAAGTTCTTCTGTGCGCTGCTTCATTATGCGTGGAAATGAATAATGTGTGAATAAGACTGTATAAACAAAGAAAGTGAAATACAGGGAGCATGCAGACAAAAGATTATCACAGTTAAAGTACTGAATTTGTTCGTGGCAGAGCGGGAGAGAGAAAGAGACTGAGAGAGAGAGATTAGGAAGAGATGATAAGGCTAAATGGCCTGTGTGTCCTGTCGTCTAATTGTTTATAAATGGAACTAATCGTTTTAGAACAGTAAGCATACCTTACATTTAACAGCGTTTTCTCTCCCCCCCCCTCTTCATCTCTCCTCTGTTTTGATGAGAGAGGCAAACTGTCACAGTTAACAAATGCAGAAACATCACTATTATTGATACAGTTCTGTGCATGTGAGGGAGAAAGAGAGTGTGTGTGTGTGTGCAATCGCACTTGTGAGGGAGAGAAAGTGTATGCACAAAATTAATCAAAGCGGGGGCGGTGATGAACAGTTTCTGTAGAATTCTGTCAAAGGTTAAGAGCTAGTTATTTTTAAGAATGACATGAATCTGGGAGAGACAGTGATTGCCTAAATGACCACTGTAATTACCAATTACTTCGTGAAGCAGAGAATATATTCACGGCATGTAGCCTGCTAAATACAGACAGGCATTAGCCCATTTACGTACTAATGCACATAATTTAGATCCTGAAAAGGGCAGATGGGAACACAATGGAAGATAGAATAGATACCGTCTAATATCATTCCAAAAAGAATATTGGATTCATTGGAGATGAATATTACTTTGTGTCAGATTGTTTTTCCATGAAACAGTCAAAATATATTTCATCTCTCTGCCTTTCTCCTTTTGTTAGCAGCCAGACCATTTAGCCCATCAGCAGGGGCCGAGATGAAGAAGAGAGAGAGAGAGAAAGCGAAGATACCGAGAGGTGGGTAGAGGGCTGGTTAGTGGTTTTGGCCCCTGTCCACATTAGCAGGTAATGAGAAATGAAGAAAACGCTCTATGACAGCACAACCACCACCACAATGCAGTGATGCGGTTAGCGAGCTTATACCTCTTACACGGACTAAAATAAGATCCATACTTGAGACATAGGCTAACTAGATCAAAACATCTCTTATTTTACTCACCCCCAACAAACATAAAGCCACAATCTAAATGAGAGGCGAGGGGAGGGGATGTTGACAGGCCCGACTTGTACCAGGATGTTTACTAAATTAGACATAAAGCCAGAGTGAAATGCAAAGCTCTGCAGATTCGCTCTAACTCCTCATAAATAAGTTACAAAAAAGAAGACGGAAAAGAAAGAGCGTAAACAAAACCGAGAGGCACAGAGAGCAAACTGTAAGAGAAAAGGAGTGGTTTGATTGTGGGATAATGAGTTGCCGTATACAAAGCTCCCTCCCACCCCGTCTCAGATTTTTTTTTCCCCCCAGTTCCTCTTTTTATCAAGTTTTCTCTCCTTCGCTATCAGCTGGTCTTGTCTCTCTTTCAACTTTTTTCCCCCCTCCTCTTTCTTCTCTTCACCTCCCACTCAGTTTATCCATATCTTCATCCCACAGCTCAGTCTCTCTCTCTCTCTCTCTCTCCATGTCACCTCCAGTGTTGCTCCGGTGGATCGTATAGTCTGGAAGGATAACGGGGACACATATTTGCACTCGATGTAATCGCGCCTCCCTCCATCTGATAAATACTTTGAGCGAAGCCTGATTATTGTAGTTGGCCTCAAGTTTCAAAAGGAAAGGCAGCAGAAAAGGGGGGCCGTGTGTGTGTTTTGAATCCAAACTTTGGACGGGTGACATCACCCTCTGTTCCCTGCCTTTGCAAAGTAATGTCCGCGTCAGTCGTGTCCCATTTGAAAGGGATTAGTTTATTCCACACGGACTTCTCTTTGGCCCAGGCTGGCACAACACTCTCAGAAAATACACAAAGGCCATTCACATTGTAACGGTAGTAATAGTCTTCAGGATAAAGGAAAAGAGTAGTGCGAGAAGGAAATGCTACTCCTTTCCATCCCGCGCTCTGGAGCTGCAGTCCAATTATGGAATGTTTCTGGACTGCAATGAAACGGGATATTTTTAAGTAGCAGCGATGAAGTTATGCTGTCTCAGAGCCATGTTTGTTTTTTTCAAAATTTGTCTCTCATCTGGTGCCAAAGTAGTTTAGCGCTATTGTTTGCTCCTTGCTTTGCCACTTGCTTCTGTATGACATTACATTTAAAACAGTACCTTCACAAGAGGCGTTATGTTTATTCAAAGTAAAGACGCATGCTTTACAATTAATGGGAATTTACATAACTTTTCACCCATACTTATTTAATTTTATTTTATTTTATTTTATTTTATTTTATTTTATTTTATTTTAT
>CAIGQV010000818.1:3365652-3383850 GCA_903798115.1 Danio jaintianensis | reverse complement strand
AAATATGCAAAAAATCTACCACAAAAAAATACAAACTTTGTGTGAGGAACTACTTTTATCCATCACAGATTCACATCTGTTGCTGACCATCTAAACAGCAAAAGCTGTTGCTAATTTATAAGCGTCACTTTAGAACTAGTATTTGAATTATTTTCCTGCATCATATACAGTAGATTATTGTAATGTTTTAGTGAAGACAAAACAGAGGATATTGCACACAGATTAAGATTATAAGGCTGAACGGCACAAAGCAACATCAATCTACATCAATCATCTAATTATACTGCCAACTGTAACATCAATGTATTTCCAACTGCCAATCACACTTCATGATCCGGTTTATAATACAAATCATTTTTATTAAATATTACTGCAGTTTAAATTTATTGAACAATAACATGTAACAAACAATAATATAAATATGGAAAGTAAATCAGTCAAAAGAATAACAACCAATTTTTCATTCAGCATAATATATTAAGCTGTAAAACTTAACATTGTAGTCAAATCTAGATGTAGCCCAAAACAATTATATTTCCGACCACAATACAGACATCCATCATACTCCTGAATATAGCCATCAGAAGAGTGCTCTCGACGGCCGCCAACGTGCTGGAAGTCCCATCTCTGAAATCATCGAAACATATTCTTATAAATAAAAAAAACTTATTTGCAAATTAACTACTACATTGCAGCCTAAAAAAAAAATAAAAATCCCACAGTGATCCCACAATGGTCCCACAGTCACCATATTTGTCAAACTATAGGGAGTTTAGTCATCCGCTCGGCACTTGCTGCAGGCGGAGTGATATACGTGTGAAGAGGCTAGAAGAGTTCTGATACAATCCACAAATCGAAAGACCCTAAAATTATAGTTATTAAAATTATTATTGAGTCACATACCCAATTGTGTATCTGGAGTGTTACAAAGACCAGAGTCATAGCTGAACAAACATGCTTTTGAACTTCGAATCTGAAAATGTTTTCCCAATTATTTGTTGTCATGTTTTTTCCTGGAATACATAAAAATAGGAAGCTGGAAAAAAATGAAACCTTATATCTGAATTTAGTTTGAACTGTATTGTCTGTGTTCACAGCATTTTAGCCGTGTATATAAAAACTGATTTTTTTGCATTTCCTCATAGTGATGGCTGAATATGATGGAGTGACCCTGAAGTCCTTGATCAGTGTGAACAGTGATCCTCCAGGAGTAGAAGCGAAAACCTCTGATGTACGGTGTGGTGTTTGTTGCCTGTCTCTGTCAGCTTTAAAATCAGGCCCGATACTGAAGGTCCATTGGATACGTCTAGGACTGTTGAATGTGTTGTTTTTGACATCGGCATCAGAGCAGATCAGTCAAGTACATAATGGTGAAATTATGAATGTGTCAGTCACTCTCAATACCAGCAGTTCGAGAGCCCTCTCAGTGTCAACAACACAACAACTTCAAAAACAAACCTCTCCCGCCGCACCCCTCACTGCTCTCAATGGCTTTTAACAGTGTTCATTGGCTGCATTGAAACGTAATATATGACCCTTGTGCTTGAGTAGACAAATACAGATAGATAGCAATTACGTAAACCACAATCAATAAAAAAAATTCTGCCAACTTCCCAGGCTATTTTTGGTCTTCAGATGTGCTCGCGAAAAATTAGGCTTTGAGAAAATCAAAACGCTTTAAATCAAACTGCGTTATGGGCCCGCTGCAACAAAAACAAGGAGCATATTGGATTTACTAATTTCGGATGAGGAAGGACACTAGTTCAACTTAAGTAATACCGAATAAAGGGCTTGATTGAATTTCAGTGATGTCATTACGGGGTCACATTTCAATGTGTAATATGATATAAATTTGGTTAAGGCTGCTTTCCCCGTCTACAGGGTCTGCTCGGCTTGTGCTTTTAAGCTGCACGGTTCTCTCAGCACACTTGATGATGGATAGCCACAGGTCTGCCCATTGCGTTAGTGCTCATTAAAGTTCATCCTGATGCCATTGTCATGATGGCAGGAACGCTAAATAGGGGTCAGTGTCATTTATACTGTATACCTCAGGAAAAGGGTTTTGTTACAAGTCAGGTTCTGATGCTTGCTATTTGATTTTGTTTACCCAAAGATCTCATTTACGGCATACATTTATGTTTTTGCATATATACAATTATGCATATTTAAATAGTGTTTTTTGCATGAAATGAATGCCCTGAGATACAGCTAAGTTCATTCATTCATTCTTCGTTTAGTGGTAAAGATAAATACCCCAGCATCAGCATACTGTTAGCAAACATCCGGGATGCTGTCCATATTTCTTAGAATGGCACTGATGACTGCCCCATACATTTTCCTCTCAATAACAAAGTAAATGGCAGCAGTGAGAAAACATCCATTAAGAAAGCATTTGATCATAGCAGTGTGGATGTTTTTGCAGACATTGCAGTTCAGCACTCATGCCAAATTGTCACATTTATAATTATTATTGTTTATTTATTTTTTGCTATTATTATGGTTATCACTTTACAATAAGGTTCCATTAATTAATGTGAGGTTATGTATATACTAACATGAACAAACAATAAACAGTAGATTTATTGCAATATTTATTCATTTTTGTATCTTCATTGTTAGTTCTTTTTAACTAACAGTGGATTAACTAATGATAAGCACAACTTTGGGTTTTAATAATACATTAGAAAATGCTGGACAGTGATCAACAAATGCTTAAATATTGTTTATTCTTAGATAATGTTAGTACATAAATGAACTAATCAACCATTATTATTATTAATAGGTCCAATTTCATCATCATTATTATTATTATTATTATTATTACTATTTTACTCACAATAAAACCACCCTATATATAAATATACCATACCACCCTTAGCAACATATAGTATAGTGGTCTTTGTCATTGAGATGCTACATTTAAAGGCGCTATATAAAAATTAAGTTTATTATTATTATAGTGTCGAAACTCCTGCATACATATATTGTGACGTTTGTTATTCGATTTCACTTGAAGTTTATCTGGGACTTTAAGGTAAATTTCTTATGCATTGTGGTCTCAACAAAAGCATAGTAATAATAATAATAATAATAATAATAATAATAATATTAATAAAAATAATAATAATAATTTTCATTCATTCATTCATTTTCCTTCGGCTTAGTCCCTTTATTTATCAGGGGTCGCCACAGCAGAATGAACCGCCAACTTATCCAGCATATATTTTACACAGCGGATGCCCTTCCAGCTGCAACCCAGTACTGGGAAACGTCCATACACACTCATTATAATAATAATAATAATAATAATAATAAAACAGCATTCTCTTACACCAATGTCAATGTGTGAAATGTTGTTTTCATATCTTGCATGTCTGAGACCCCAAACCTGGTAATACAGAATTTTTCATGGAAACGCATCAGTTTGTTTATCTGTTCTCAAATATTTGGACCAGTCATAAAGACTTGACTTACCTTGGTACATCAATGTTAAGTATATTTTTGAGGTGTTAAAAGCACCTTGGGGGCTCTGAGACACCAGCAGAACATGAGGGTTAAAAACCCTGTGTTAACCCAATCTCTTTTCACTTTTTATGCTGCATAGTGATATTTTTTATAAAGGCCGGCCTTTAAGGTTACTAACAATAGACTTAAAATATTGTTTTGGAGGAGCGTGTGGTATATTTCCTCTGCTGTCTTTGGCTTCACACAGCCCAAGGTGAGCTAACACCGCACACCTCCTGGATCTCCAGTGTGATTTTGTTTTTTGACCCCATGCTGTCGAAAGGATTTTGAATAACAGACTTCTGCATGCTACTTGTTTTCAGCAAGGCCTCATGTAAAATGGATAGGGGTGGCACATTTATTGAAGTTTGATTTAAAGTGAGGGGCAAAAAAAGAGACCTTGTCATAAATTATTTTACTCATATCCAGCCCTGGCGATGTATGTTGTAACGTTAAATAATGCATCAGCCACCTCGTAATTAGGACAACAATGGTCTTTTAGCACTTGAAGAAAACTCAAGCCGTGTCTGCCGTTCTCCCCCCTCTCCCCGGTTTTCAAATGAACGCAGAAGACACCTGAGTGATCTCTCCACAACACATTTCTCCTCTCTAAATGGCAGGCAGTGTTTTAAATTCATATTTCACTCTAAATGATATAGGTTATCATTCCGCCGCTCATTATCATTTAGACACAAAATAAGCAGCAGTAATGTGCCCTGGAATGCAAGTCACCAGCCTAATGTTACTCCCAATAATATACATGCATATTTGTCTCCGTGATTATTGCCAGCCCCGGCGCACGTCGTTTGATTCTAATGCAATGTGACAAAATGTAAGAACACTGTAAAAGAGAGGCAAACACGCGGGAGATAGTGAATTAATTATATATCGGCTGGGGTTTTTTTTTTTTTTTCACCGCTAGATAACACCTTTGGAGGAAGTGCCCAGGTGCATTAATAACCTGACAGGACAAATGGGCAATCTCCCACGTCGAGCCATTACGGCACATTTATCAGTGACCCGCACGCTTTCCACGACTACAGTTAGAGTCCGTGGAAGTGTGTTTAGACAAAGACAAAGGCATTACCTGCATGGAAACCCCTTGTGCTATTAAAGGCTTAGCCCCGGTGATGTGAACTGGATATTAAATATCCTTTATCTTAAATTTCCCTCTCAGCCTCGGGTAAGCCGATATCTCTCTGCGCCTCACCCTCATATTGCTCTATTGCTGTAATAAATACATAGATATCAATGGTGGTAAGTTTGTCCCAGTCTGAAAAGATTATGTGCGCCTGGCATGCTTTAATAATGTACGATGGCTTTATGTTTATGTATAAAGGAGGAGTTGTGTAAGAGAGCTCGCTGGTGAATGACCATTGTTCTTGTGACACAGTGAAGCAGTTAAGTGCACAAACGCAGGGGGTAGTGCAGGCCATCTGCTGCTCCTGAGGGATTCGCTCACCTGTATTTGATCCCTCACTCTCGCTCTCTCTCACCTTCTGTCTCGCAACTTTCTTCAAGGCTTGTGCGGAAGGCTCGTCGGGAGCTCCCTCTGGCTCCGACTCGGTCCCCAGAGCCCACGGGGGTTGATGAAATTAACCTGCGCATAGAGCTCTTTTCTCCAGGTTGTATGGAGACGGATAGAAAGCGACTTTAAAAGAGTTCCACAACAAACCATACAACTGGATTTCTATTTTCAGATCTTGAGAGCTTGTTCGCTAAAACGGGGATTTGGAAATGATACGGAAAATGTGTTTTTCCAATATCCCGCACCCCTAAGGCTGTAGGTACTCATTTGTGTCAAGGATTACGCTCTGGAAAACAGTAACATGTCAGGGCCTCTTCCTGCAAACTGTAGGACTTTATTCATCCACGTTAAATCATCCTTCTTCAAATACTCACACCCTTTTACATCTCCCCTAACCGGCCTGACAGAAAGCAATAAATCTGATGTGCACACTAGCTTTAACCAACTCCTGTAAGATAAGGTTTACAAATGCTACGGCATCCATTACACAAACGCAGGGGTGAGTCGCTAGAAATACGAGGAATCGGCTCATAACTCTCTTATTATGAATAGCCCCAAACGAAAGGTCATGGTCATGACAACCATGTGATGGATGTCACCGGTGCCCAATTAAATCTCTCTAAAAAAAAGGCGCCTCCCAGCGCTCCAGCTCCTTATTAAATATGAAACTGCTAAATCAACAGTCAGAGGCATGGGTGCTGTTTTCTCATCTGCTTTTGGACAAGTGCTGGCCCAGCTGTGAATTATTCATGCTGTTGATAAGAGGGTCAATAACATAACAAATCCTCCTTATTAATGTTAGTAGCGAAGCCCAAAGGTCAGTCGGTAACTTTCCCAATGTTCCAACTCCCTTTTTTTGTTTCTAGACAAACACCAAGAACAACAATGTAAATCTTTGTTTGTCGACAAGCAAATATTAGCCAAGCCACAGCAAAAAAACTTTTGATTCATAACTGCCTCCATCGTTTCTATCGCTTCCCTTGTGCCTCTCGTGCGATGTGTGTCTATCACCGTTTCCGTTTGCTTTGCGGGTATCCGGCCTCCACGCCGTGTACGTTATCCTCCTGAAACAAAGGAGAGATGAGTTGCATACAAGATGAATGCGAGAAGCAAAGTGCGGACAACTGTTGCTCGCAACCTGAAATGCCAAGGCACGGGGGTTACACGGAAAGCTTGTTAGTCTCTCCGCTTGACCACATAAAGCTAAGATTCATATGCACCACCGTAAAATATATTCTTTCTTTCGTTTGGCTGAGCCTGCTCTGCTTCTTTTGCCTCGTATAGGCAGTATGGGAATATAGATGATGATAATAATAATAATGTCATTTTGGACCGGAATCTCTGTCATTACCTGCTGTAAAGTGCTTCTAATTGATATCTCTGGAGAGATAATGATTGCAATGCCCTCCAGGAAGGTATTATTACAATATTAACCTTTGTATATACTTTTATGCAGAGATCTCTGGAACATTAAGTGATCTGTAAATCTTACTTGTGCACTAATGTCGCTGCGGAAGAATGGCGTTTTGGAGGCGTGCCCTTTCGCTGATTAACTATGTCCAGGGTTTTGGTCGCTGTGGAGAAATGGATGATGCGGGTGAAGTAATTTTCCAGACTGAGGAGCGCTTTTTGACTGAAGGACTACCAAGATTTTGTTTGTCCTCCTGCCAAATGGGCTGTGAGAGGTGGACGGCCCATGGACAGGGGCGGCCAGTCCAGAAGTATATGGTGGAAAAGAGGTTATTTTTGGACAACGCCATAGCCCCGCAGATAATTGGGACCCGCCACGGTCACCCGTCCCTGCTCTTTGGCAGTGGATCGGCCTGACATTGTAGCAGCAGTGGCTGGCAGCATTATGACAACACAGGACAAACACTAGGGGAATGTTGCGGAATGGCACACTGTGAAGAGGGAAGCACCGCAGATGCAGCTGAGAGGAGAGCAGCTATACCAGACTGTTTATGTATTTACTGATATTGCACTGCATTAAAAAAAGCATACATGCAGATTTAATGATTAAGAAACAGAAATGCACTCATCAGAGAGATTCTTTGCACTGCCACTGAGAACAACTACATATTTTCAGTTGACATACTGCAAATGAAAACAAATTAATATAGGGGGTGCTGAGAGTTCCTACGAGAGAGAGAGAGAGAGAGAGAGAGAGAGAGAGAGCGAGAGAGAGTGAGGTGGTGGCAGCATAGACAATGATTTAAACCCATCACATAGAAAATGCTTCCAAAATGTTGTCTCTAGGTTGGGAGACTTGGAACGCTGGTAGTGATTGTGAACAGAGAGTATGTGACCTCTGCTGTCTGATGGGCTTCTCTCGGCAAATAAAACTGTCCTGCAGTACTGCCTCTGTCCTCTAGAAAGCGCAATACTGACCCTGTGTGCCAAAGTTTAGAGGGGGAGATGCCCAGCTTTGCACAGCACATAATAAAACATGTGTATGATAAACACTTTATGTAATGAAATATAACTATATATATATATATATATTGTCGTTCAAATTTTTGGAGTCAGGAAGAAATTCAAACTTTAATTTGATCAAAAGTGACCATTTAGATTTCTGTTGAAATCAAGTTACTTCATATTCTTTTGAGCAATCATTCTGAAAAACAATGCATCATGGTTTCCATAAAAATATTAAACAGCAGTTTATGAAACAGTGATCATAAAATGAAAATATAAATAAATAAAACACTGAGCACCAAATCAGCATTTTAGAATGATTTCTAAAGATTTCTGGAGTAAGGTTTCAAAAATAATGATAATAGTAAGCTTTTAAACATAATGATATTTTAAAATAAGAAATAGCTAATAATATATATATAATTATATATAATTATGTCCAATTATTTTTATTATTATTATTAGTAGTAGTAGTAGTGGTATAATAATTATTAAAAATATATAATGAATACATGAATTAATTAAATTATTAATTAAAATATTGCTACTTTAATATAGTTTGTATTAAATAAATGAAACTCTGGTTTGCAAGGTACTTATATTTGTTTTTAAAAAATATGAAATAATATTACTGACCACAAACTTTTGACTCTTTGTGTTATACTTGAAATAGAATATAATATTAAAATAAAACAACCCTAAATACAATGCAATTGAACAAAACTATAATATAACTTCATTGTACACATAAAAGACAATTGAGCATTTACTTTCTCTCTTTTCCCACCCTATCATGATCTTTTTTAGATTCCATTGTCCAAGGCTAGTTGATGACCTAGAAAGATTTCTCCTTGCTGCTTAAATTAGTTGTTTCATACTTTTGTCACAAAGTCTGCGTTTTTTCACAGATAGCGAACATAACTGTTGAAGTGAGGCGAGATAGTTTGCTGATAATTTGACATGTTGCTACTGCATAGATATGTGTGGTTTTCTTTAGCAGACATTACATTCCTCTTTTTAATCTTGCTCTGCTATTGTTCTCCACAGCTCCTGAGCTGACATTAACCCACTAAAACAGGCCTTTGTTCTGGGTAACTGGAGAGCATTGCTAAGTGTACGCAGAGGTTGGTGTGACTGAACCACTTGTGCGGTGTGGCCGTGCCTTGCACTTTACGCTCGGCGTGATCCACAACAATAGCACATAATAGCAAAAGAGACCAGAACAGATAGGCCACTGATGGTGGGGAGAGATAGCAGGTGGCATATATGATATATACAGTGATTTCTTCCTTTGGAGTTTATGTACATACTTTTTATACTGTTTGCCCCCTCTGCATTAAAGGAATGACTATATGGCACCCTGGACCACAAAACACAAAAGTTGCACAGGCATATTTTTGCAATTGCCAAAAATACATCATATTGGTCAAAATTACCTGTATAGATTTTTCTTTTATGCCAAAAATCATTAGAATATTATGTAAAGATCATGTTCCATTATCTATATTTTTATGCATTTCCAGATTAGTACAATGCATTGCTAAACACTTGCACAACTTAAATATTTTTATTTTAACCTTCACATTCCAGATTTTCAAATAGTTGTATTTCAACCAAATACTGTCCTATTCTATCAAACCTTACACCAATGTATATTTACACTTAGAAATAGTTTTGTGGTTCAGCATCTTATATTGGATTATATTATTAGTTCAGCTAATGGATTTACTGTACAGTGTTTGCAGGAATTTATTTGCTTAAATATATTAAAAGCTGGGGCGGCACGGTGGCCTCACAGCAAGAAGGTCGCTGGTTCGAGACCTGGCTGGGCCAGTTGGCATTTCTGTGTGGAGTTTGCATGTTTTCCCCATGTTCGCCTGGGTTTCCTCCAGGTGCTCCGGTTTCCCCCACAGTCCAAATACATGCGCTATAAGTGAATTGGATAAACAAAATTGGCCGTAGTATGTGTGTGTGAATGTGAGAGTGTGTGGGTGTTTCCCAGTACTGGGCTGTGGCTGGAAGGGCATTCGCTGCGTAAAACATATGCTGGAATAGTTGGCGGTTCATTCCGCTGTTGCGACCCCTGATATATAAGGGACTAAGCTGAAGGAAAATGAATGAATGATGAATATCAAAAGCTGTCCCAGGAATGTATTCTTACTTACAGCAACCTTTTTTTTTTTTTGGTTTTAAATGTGAACCATCACATGTTATATTTATGCTGTGTTCACACTTGGCAAGTTTGGTCTGTTTAAAACAAACTTTGTTGTGCATATTCTGTTCAATAAGGGTTTGTTTACAGCTGTAGTTAAATTTTTACATGTTTATTTTAATACAGAAAAGTAATTTTAAGACAAAGGCTACAAAAATAAGAATTTATGATGTGTGTTTTGTGACAATGTACAGAACCTCCAATACAAGGTTGAGTGCTGCTTTAAATGTACTCATTGTAATAACATGACTATGGTGGGAGAAAAAAAAAACTAACAAAAAATTAAATAGGCATGCTTGAGCATTCTGTTCTTCTTAGGTGGCATCTTGTTGTGTTCATATTTCAAACAAACTGCATCAATGTTCATTGGCAAGCAGACCTTGACCCATCTTTTCAACTCTGTCCACTTGTTCAGATGGGAGTGTTCACACTTTTTCATATAAACTGTACTAACAGAACAATCACACAGGAGTTTGTTTTTTGAATTCATTCCAATGAACCCTGGTGCATTTCAATTGAAATATGAACACAATTCACATATACAATGCATTGTCTTAGTCTCTATTACAGTTGAGTATAGGTGTCAGAAATGTAGCAAGTCTTGAATTGTGAACCACAAAACCAGTCTTAAGTTGCACTGGTGTATTTTTGGGAATAGCCAAAAATACATTGTATGGGTCAAAATGATGTTCCATGAATATTTTTATGCATTTTTTGCTGTAAATATTTCAAAATCAATTTTTGATTAGTAATGAACATTGCTAAACACTTAATTTGCACACCTTTAAAGGCGATTTTCTAAATATTTAGATTTTTTTGAACCCTCAGATTCCAGATTTTCAAATAGTCGTATCTCAACCAAATATTGTAACTAAATATTGTATTTACTCAGCTTTCAAAAAAACAAAAACAAAACTCACATTTGTGTGTGTGTGTGTGTGTGTGTGTGCGTGCGTGCGTGCGTGCGTGCGTGCGTGCGTGTGTGTGTGTGTGTGTGCGGTGTGTGTGTGGATGTGTGCGGTGTGTGTTTTGACTTTTACAGCATCTTCACGATTTCTCCACAGATAAAAATCCTATCATATATGTCCACATGCAATGTACATTTTATGCATGCTAGCCACACACAACTTAATGCAGCAATTGTGGTCATATCTCAGCACCTGACCATAATCTGACCATTAAACAGTAAGTGGGGGAGCAAGGAGGAGAAGACCGAAGAGGTACGCATGTCCGGTGGAAGTCATTGATGGTCTGCAAGGTTCTAATTATGTGCTAATAGCCACTGAGGAGGTCATTTGGAGCCATTAGCAAGCGCCTGTAGGTAGTTAACGGCCCACAGCATAACCCAGGCTCCTTAATGCTCCCACGGAGGCCGTTAGTTCACTGTCACCAAACGGCAGACGCCTCATTACCATGATTAGAAACCAATTGATAGGTAATAGTAAAATATGATGGCTCGCTTTCACAGAAATATGGACCTTAAAGAGGAGGTGACACTGTGTTTGAGCTGAGGCTAGCGTGATGAGTACATGCTAAGGGGTTTTGCTCATTATTTTCATTGTGAGGTAAAAAAAAAAAAGTAGTTATTTTGGATCAGTTTAAGTTGAGTCTCGTGTCAGCATTCAATCTATTACTTTTCCGAGTCTCAAGACCGAGCTTAAGAGAAGCCAAATTATAATGAAGCAACTAAGACAGTGATTAGCAAGCTAATTTCTCCCAATGCTAATGTTGTTGTTTGTTTTTATGTCGTAGCTCCTCTTGTGAAGCAAACTCTCGCATACAGTGGCTTCTTTTTACGAAGAGATATAAGAGTGATGGATTCTTAAAATGGCCTGGATATTTTAGGCATGTAATCATTATTAAATCTCTTATGCTCAACATTGTTAGTAATCAATTTAAGTCAGATGTTTTTGTTTACATTTTTTTTTTCTCTCTCTCTTCCCGGCCAGACATTGATTCAGATGATTTAAATTGTAATTTGGTTCAGTTATCAGTCATAGACATTATACACTTCTCTCAGTTCATCAACGGCGGGTGGGATTTCGGAGATGCATCATCTAAACTGTGGCCTGAAGAATACAGAGGACGTACAAACGTATAGTCTCATCAGATGCTGAAAACCTAGAAGTCAGCTCTAAATATTTGCCTCTGTAATATTTGACTGAATCATCGTCAGGCTTGTAGATCTGCCACACGTGTATAGAGAAAGGGAAACGGTAATGGAGTTGGGAGAGGTTCGCAGAGAGCTCACATAAGGGACCAATGTATCAGATCCTGATGAGAGGATATGGAGTAAATACGCCATAGCGTGTGTTTGTTATGCTAGTGCGCCTAGTTAGCCGATGTCATACTTTAAAGAGTAATTGATGCGATTCTTAAGTGCAATTTTAAAAGTTTAGAGTCACAGAAGGTTCAGAAAATCAGATTGTTTGAAATTGTGCTCACTCGCTTCTCATTAAATCAGTCACTGTGATACTTTGAGAACATTTCTTCATCAAAGACCTGGAACAGATTATGCTCAGAGAAACTCAATTTAAAAAGTAATGTAGCCCCCCTCCCCGTCTTCCATATGAGAAAACCATTCTGGTGTGTTTGTATGTAGATATAAACTAGGCACAGCATTAAACCATCAGACTGCTCCTGGATAAAATGCTTATGCAGTCATTTATTTGCTCTGTCTTAAAGTGACAGTCGCGCCTCACATCTCTTTCTCTCTCTCTTTGTGGCTGATTAGGACTACATAACTTCCTTGGTCATTGCTCCCTTGAATTAATTTGATAAACTTGTGAATTATCTGGACATCTGCTAAAAGATGCTAAATAGCTGCTTTCAGGGCAAAGAGTCAAAGTAGATGAAGCGAACTAACATCTTCATGTCTTTTTTTTTTTTTTTGAACACTGGCATGTCTGTTTTAGAGGCCTACTGTCTTGGACAGATACCAGACGCAGTGCTGATAGGCTGATTCTTAAATTCCTGTCAGAAAGAATTTTAGAGAAAGTATCAAAACCAGCCAAGACTGTTTTATCTTTTCTTAACTGCTCAAACCTTGAGCTGTTTTTCTTTTCTTCTCCCTCTGTGGCTGACACTTTGTTAACGGTTATGAGAGTGTATTGAAAATAAAATGCTCAATGTTTGCATGTACTTTGATGTCTTGAAATATTTACACTGGACGTGTGTGGTCTTGGTCTAATAGTATAAACAAATCCCGTGGGTTACTCTCAGAGTAGTGTATTACCCACAACAGCATTTTCAGTGTCACAAAAATAACTAGTCCAGCTTTACTGATGTGGTAAAGCACAGTGAGAAGCACACAAATCCCAGCTTTTCTGGAAAAAAATATTTTTAATTTCACGGAAACAAAAAATAAACAATAAAACCCAGTTCATGTGAATTGACTGAATATGTATAAGGATAGCTGACATATATACTGGAGTGTGATCTAAAGCTAGTTACAATAATGCATTCTTAATTGTTCCTTAATTACTATATGCAGTGTTCATTCTAACATATTAATTGAGAATTAACATCTAGCGAATCTATTTTTGTACTTAGGAAAATTTCATTTGTCACACCAAATGACCATTTCAAATTAACTAATGAAGGCAAAAAATATATAGAAAATAAATAAATAAATTAAAAACAACAACAAAGGAAATGGATACTAATACATAAAATAATAATAATAAATTAATTGGGAAAAAAAAATCAGCCAGAGCACTTGAAATATAAATACAGAATTTCCCTTAAGCATTTATGTCACAGTTTAAATACATTTTAAGAAAACAATTGTGATGTAAATACAAAAAGCTCAAGGACATCTGTTCCGTAATATATATATATATATATATAATAGTATATTTTTTGTTAATTGGTTACAAAAATTTATATATATATATATATATATACACTTAAAATATATTATAAAAAAACAATTGTAAAAAAAATAATAATAATGATTTACTTAATAATAATATTAAGCTCTATAAAATATAGAAACCAATGAACAAATATTCAACTATAAGCGTCATAAATGAGACTATGAATACAAAAAAAAAGAGAGAGGGAGAGATAAATGAAAGATGCCTCAAGTCCTCCTCCCTCCTCCCCTAGTGCACCTGTTGCTCGCGGGCAGTGAACAGCCACGTGACTCGAGCCGTCAGGATCTTTCGACCTTTTGATTCCTGTTACAAGTTGATATTTGCGGAGACAAAATGATCAATCTCGAATGCTGCCCTTCCAAACACACCAGACAACGTGACAATTTTACCTTATTCCGTTCCTTTTGCACCAAAATCCATAAAATGGATAGCAGCCAAACCGAACGCATCCACATTTGTTTGTTAGCGTAAAAGCCACGAAGAAGTAAACAGACAAGAAACACAGACGAGCGATTGACTTTAACAAGAAAACAGCTGCCCTACTTTATCCGCAGCAAATGTCTTCAACTTGCTTTAACCCCAAGCACTTAAATATAAGCGAGAAAGTGGAGAGGACGATAAACACATCTCTGCCCTATATTGTTAGGAAAGTGCATGTTGAAGTCCATATGGCAACTTCCTTTTGACCTGCTTTCCCGTCCTCGTCGTGTATTGTCAGGCCTGTCACCGATAAAGAATCACTTGACTTGCTATAACAAGTTCAAAAGAAACAGAGAATCCATGAAGAATTGAGTAAAGGAACACCCCTACTGCTTTCGCTATCATTCCCATAGAGATAGCGATATTATTGATGGGATGGTTATGCTAATTTCTTTAGAGGCACAACTTTTATTTTGGAATTTGTTCAAAAAGGAATTTCATACACATCAGACTGGAAAATGCGGGCTGAATTCCTGAGCGTTTAAGGGGCAGCATGGGAATCTGATTTTCATAGTGAATAATGAATGTGCTATCTTTTAAAACGTGTGTTTTGTCTGGAAAGAAAATAAAGAGAAGGCGAGCCTTTGCCTCGGGATTTAATAACGATTAATGCTCCTTTGAACACACTAAATATCACAAACGCACAACTGTGTGGTGAAGCAGAAAGAGAAAGAGGAAAAGCTTCCACTTTGCAACTTGTCACAGGATAAAACAGTTTGGAGTAATAAGTGTTTTGCCCTGCTCGTGCAAATGCACCGTATCATTAGATGTCACCAGGTCCTATAATACAGAAGTCATCCATAATCAGTCTCATTGGTTTGATTTAGCTAATTAGGAAAGTTTGGTGTAAAATAATTGCGTGATGATTGTAAAGATAAATGCATCAAATAATAACAGTAATTATAGTTATGAAATATATATTTGAATACGTATGCTATGTCTATTTTGATACATTATTTTTCTTTTATTGTTTATTTATCTGTGTTTTTGTATATGTATATTTTTGATAACACGACGCTATAATCCGTGGGAAAATGAACCTGTAAAGTTCAGTACACAAGTTAATACTTATTTTAAGCACCTGCTCTTCCTTCTCTCTTCATTTCTTTTCTTTTCTTCATATTTGCCTGGATTTATATCAAAACGATGTAATCAATCTAATCGATCGATAATCAATCAGTCCGTCTGTATTCTCGTGTCTGTGTCCTTTTTTTCCAAAGTCTCACGCACTCGCATTCCCATTGGACGCTCTCTTTTTTTTTATTATTATTATTACCAAAGCGCTGCCATAATTACAACATAATCATTATATAATCCCACAACAAAGAGTTTATTGAATCAGTAGCTTTTGTCAACTGCCGGGACACTGAATGCACAATTGCGTTATTCTCCTATTGTAAAAGCAACATCGGCCTGAGCGCTGAAGTTCAGCCCCAAAAAAGTTTCATGTCCTCACCGAAGTACCTTTTCAGAGGACCTTCTCCCACGTCTCTGAGCGCGTGTCTCGACCGCTGTCTGGACCCTTTTCCTCTTTCTGTGATGAAGAGGGAGGTTGTTGGTTAGGCTACGCGCCCCGCTGAGTGGCAATTTCATCTCATATTTACAAACTGATAAGCTTTCTCGTGCATTTCTTTTAAATATGCGCTCCTATGTGACGCGTTAGCTTATAAGAGTGCGAAAAAAAGCGCTTCCCGTCTTGGCCGGTCTCTGTTTGTGTGCATGCATGTGTGTGCGTGAGTGTGTGTGTGATTGTGTGCAACATAACCGGCTTATTTACATTAAATACGCCACAAGGTTACAGTGCAGATGAGCGTCATTTTATCACTCATTACTTCTCTCTTATACTGACTGATGCTCGCGCTCTCCGCTCATCTCACTGGACTTTTTCTCGAGGATACAAGACTTCGCATACTTTCCCCCAAAAGGTAAGCACATTTATTTTTCATTTGTAGCGATTTGTTGTGTTTTTCCTCGGTGTTATTTAAACGGCGACAGGCATCAAAGCCAATTACGCCTCGTCTGAATAACGGGGCTGACAATGTGAGTGAGGATAGACAGATTTTAATAAGTGTTTACAGGGAAGTCAAGGTCAATAAGATGATCCGATGGAGTGAAATTCGCCTCTGAGTCTCTCCGCGTGGGGAAAATAGCCGATTCGAGGTGCTTTTCCGCGCACCGGGGCTGTTTTATCAAGGGTTCAAGCTTTTAGTCCCATCAAATGCCGCAAGACTCTCTCCGCTCTCTGTGAATGGACGACAATGGAGTGTCTTTTTAACGGCACAATGCCTTTCACCGTCCAGAGAGGGGGAGTCCGGACAGACAGATGAGGGGAAATATCTTGTGATCGCTATCAATGAACGCGTTTATATTGAGAATAAACTCAAAGGCGCTTTTTCATCACTCGGGATGCGCGAGGAACAGTTGGGAAACGGATTCGCGAGAGGACGAGCATAACAGGTCCGAAGCACGCGCGCGCGTGTGTGTTTGTGTGTGTATACTTTAACCCCCTCAGCAGTATAAGAAAATGATCAGCTCAGTTATGTGGACATGCTTCTTTATTCAATGAAGACAATCTTTCGCTACGCGTCTTGACGTCCGGATGAATTTAAAGGTAAGAAGTGTCTTGATCAGTAGTAGTGGGCTCGCGGATGCTTTTCGCTCGGTTCGCTTTCTAAAAGTCAGTTTGTGCTAACGATCTGCGTGCATTATTATAATTCGCCATTTGTCTGAAATAGATGCTATATTAATTGTATAAAATGTGGTCGCGTGGGATAATAAAACGGCTTCATATCGAAAGCGTTTAGTGGAAGCCATTGCAGGCGTTTAGATGAACTTGCTTTAAAGAAAAAGCACACGCTGTTATGTTTTAAATGGGAATTTATTACGAGAATAACTTTATTAATTAAGTGTGAAGGAACAATGTGCGTTATTACTGTAAGGTGGACAGAAGCTTTCAAGGGATGCCCAGCAGATTCGCTCGTGCTGGCCAAGCAGAGATATGGAGCTGTAAGAAAGTTTCCTCAAATCTCGGCTCAAACTTTCTCACTTCAGCCCCAAGGGCTTTACGTTTAGGATTTCAGCTGAAGTGAACACAGATCGGTTGGAGAATTAGGATCAAAGTTACCCGGTGCATGCCATGTGTCAAAACTTGTGAGATGGAAGAGCCGGTGAGACCTGCCATTTTGTGCTGTGATCGACCTCTTATGAACAGAAGCCTTATGATGGCATTCAACAACTGAGGGCTAAATGTCATATCAGACTTAAAAACCTTTTTATCTGCGGGAAAAAAACACACACGCACATCACCCCTGGAAATGGAGATTTGAACGACTCTTGCGAACATTGTCGCTTGGGGATATGATGTATTATGGAGGGAGGAAAATAACAAGAAAGTTGTAAGAATTGGAGATTAGGATAGGAATGCGCGCGGGAGTGCGGGAATAAATGAAGAAAAGATAAAATGTTGCATGATGGCATGAGTGTGAGCTGCGTTTAGACACTCAATAAAATCATTCCGTCCATTGTTTTATGCATATTTTGTTAGTTCGCAGATTAAAACCCAAGTCAGGGTCACAATTATAATATGACACATTGCATTATGCATCTACTGCGCGCACTTCAGTTGTTTAATTCTAAATCTAGCAACATTGATTTGCTGTCTCATGCTTTCAGATCCAGGTGCAGATTTCTCATGTCATTTTCTATGAGATGACCCAAAACTTTTACTTAAGGAAGGAATATTAAACACACAGATGAACACGTTCATCTACTTTTAGTTTGTTTGCATCTTTTAATAATGTTGAAATGAGACTGTTTTTTCCTTAGGTTCATTGTTTATGAAAAGGGACAAATAGCAGGCAGCACAGATGTACTGTCATTGTTTAACGGATATTATGTCTGTAATAGTGTCTGGGCGTAGACATTTTTGTCAGCTCTTTTCATTTTTCTGATTTGAAATGACATTGTGATGTAGTCAAGTCACACATTCTTTTTACAATCCTACACAATTCATTTGAAAGGCCAGCATTAACATGGCCACAAATATAGCCTTGTAAGCCCCTTTATAAATTAAAATAAATAAATCAATAAACAGTGTGTTGGATTAATGTGGACTGTGAGAAAGGGAGAGAAGAGAGTCATGCCTAATGTGTGTTTACAATTGATAGGCCATCTGAATTAGC
>CAIGQV010000818.1:3349504-3360438 GCA_903798115.1 Danio jaintianensis | reverse complement strand
AGAGAGAGAGAGAGAGAGAGAGAGAGAGAGAGAGAGAGAGAGAGAATGATAGAGATGTTGAAAGAGAGAGAGGGTGATGTATTTAACATATCTGTGCTGTGCTCTTGAACAGGCTGTGAGAGATCTGTGTGTGGCAGTGCTGATAACTGCCGCTTGATATCAGTCAGGGACATGACCGCCTGTTTGCAAAGCTCTTTAATGCCTCTGCACGTCTGTCCTGCTACTTTGAACGGAATCATGGTCACATCAGGGACGTATCGCTCAATATCTGACCTTAATATTAACTATTTGTTAAATGAGAATGTAATTAATATACTTTAAACCATTCATTTTTATTAGAAATCCCTGTAAATGAAATCCATTCCATAAAGACGCTCAGCATCCTTTAGTTATTTCCTCACTGCTTTATTTGACATTTTACAGTTGAATCTTTCTAAATATAAATGCATCTTTCAGTCAAATGGCTCTTTGCAAATATTGAGCGACTTTAAACACCATTTAACCTAGAACTTTTAAAGCACTTTTTTTCTCTCCTCCTAAAGCTGTACTAGAGTTTTGCTGTTTTTCTGGCCATCCTAAGGTAAATAAATAGGTCTGCATGCTAATGAGCGTTCCAGGCTTTGAACACATGCCCCTCTGTGACTGTCCAGCACCCCACACCCCTCCTGCCACACAGGCAATGCCACATCTTCAGACCCTTAGTGTCATTTGAGTATACAGACCTGCCCACATTTTTTTTTTTCAGAACAAATATTAAGTATGTAAGTATTTGTGTATCTGCTCATTTCTGTCGCTCAGGGCCAAGGCTAAAGTAAAGCCCAATTTCATTTTAAATTTAAATGAGGCATTCCACGCATTGCATTAAAAGTCTTTATTATTTAATAATAGTACTACTGCTACTAATAATAATACAATGGTTATAATGCAAGACACAATTTTAATGGGTCAAAACACTATCTATCTGAATTAAAAGCTTTAATAATAATAATAATAATAATAATAATAATTATTATTATTATTATTATGTTTATGTAGACATTGAACACTATTACTACTACTACTACTACCACTACTAAATAATAATAATAATAATAATAATAATAATAATAATAATAATAATAATAATAATAATAGTAATAATCATGAGTTAATCATACAAAATGATTTGGATTTTTGAATGGATTTTATTATTATTAAAACAATGAATACTACCGGCACTACTACTACTAATGCCATGAATTAAACATTGGGTATTATTATTATTATTATTATTAAACTGTTTAAATAAATGTAATATTAATTTACCCTGTATAATTCAAATGTTTAAATGTCAGAGAAAAATGAACATTATACAATCATAATGGCAGTACATTGTGTATTAATGCCATGTTTGCAGTGGAGGGTGGACTGATTTTTTTTATGGGAATAATTGCATTGTTTAAATCCCGTAGACATATATGCATACACAATCAGCCACCTGGATTTGTTTGTAGAGGGCTGACAGTCCTGTGAGAAGCACTTTAAGTAACTCTTGCTGAAGGTGAGAGTTAAACAGTATTTACTTTGGGGAATTTGCCTTTATTTATCTGCATTAATACAGAGGTGAATTTTAAAGGGGCTCTCAGAGAGAATTCCCCCGATGCTCAGCTTACTTTACACACCTTTTAAGTCTTAAGATGTGTTTCTCCCCTCCTGCTGATGCTTACCCATAACACATCTCCCACAATCTCCGCCGATTTTCACAAATCAGCTTCTTTTCCCTCTCCCCCTTTCTTGTCTGTTATTGTTTTTGTTCTCTCGCCTGCTCCCTTTTTTCAGTCTTGATCACGAAGTGTTGTTGTCTGTCTCTTAAGTTGCCCGTTTCATCTCTTTTGTTATGGCGTCTGTGCCAATCGTTGTAATTGGGAGAAAGCTAAGTTAAGTGAGCGAAGGAGAGAGTGTGGGGTAACTTGCCTTGTTACTCTTCCCCACGTTTTTGTAAATAAGGCTGTCAGTATAGATCAGCCTGTGGTAATGTGGACGATCCAATCCGCTCCAAACCCACACGACTGGAGGCTGAAAAAAAAAAAAAAAACGCTCAGTAAGGACCGCTAAGAGTTCGGTTTCACTTCTGGAAGTTTTCACACATGACTTCATTGTGTTAGATCAACCGGCAGCATCCTTCACAGAGTCAAATGAACTCGTACCTGTTCATGTTAGAAAAAAGCAATTTTATTTTAAGTTAATTTCAGAACATAACTAAAAGTATGGCGCATGTTCTGCGTTCTGCCTCCTTCTCGCATTTAGAAGCATGAGATAAAATTCCCACATGCTTTTTTTTAAATATAAACACGGTATTTATAGTTTCGACTTTTTATATGTAATTGTGGGTTGGATTTCACTAAGATGCTTAAGGACGAATTAATTTCACTACGCTAATCAGAACGTTCTGGATATCGGCTGTTTTGAGAGCGGAAGCGACGAGTGGAGTCGTTGCCGGTGACGTGATCGGAGCAGAGGAAGGGGCCTGTGGTCGGGTGTTGATCATTAACACTTTTCCTGTATGTGTGGCCCCCTCATCAGGCGGCTAAAAGATCATCTCTGTTTAAATTTGCATGATGATGGTACTGTGACCAGTCATCGTTAGATCAACTAACTAGAGAGGCTTAAGGTTGGGCAGAGAAGATTCATGATCCCCCTCCTCTCTCTCTCTCCGTCGTGGGAGGTCCCCTTTAAAGTGCAAACCTCAGCCCCCCTCTCATCCCGCTTCTCCAGGAATGATGATCCGACGCGATCCTGTTTCGAACGGGGAAGCTATGGGAGATTTTGCTCTGGGTTTATATATTTTTCTTCCTCTCTCTCCTCTTAGCCCTCACTCAGCCCCGCTGATTGCCGTAGCCTCAGGGCTCTCCGGCGCACACTACATCCCTGTGATTATATTAATGGCCTCCCGCGCTGGGTTTGGAGGCTGAGGACGGCCGGAGTAATGCGAAGCATCGCCGAGGAACGGTTAAGGAGATAGACCTCTGACCGCAGGGGGTCTCGGGATCAAGGCCCAGGTGGGCCACGGCGCAGCTCCACGCTCCCTCTGGGCAGGCCACTTAACTCGCAACGCCTCAGTGAGCGCCCTAACCACAGCGAGCAAGAGAGAAAGAGAAATGTGATGTGGGGTTTCTCTGTCTGCTGTGAAAAAGGGAAGTTATGAGTGAGACAGAACAAATCACACCCAGAGGCTTTTGGCTAAAACTCACAAAGCTGGCTAATAATTCTCCTCTGAGAAGTATTGATCTTTATTTGTTATTATGTGACTTCTAGGCACTCGCGCACGTTTATTTGTCTTCATTAGACTTGAACAGCACCTGCAGCATTGTTACTCCGAAATGGAGTGTGTGCATTTGCGTTATTGCATACCGAAATGTTTGTTCGCTCCTGTGCTATGTGTCTGCGTGTTAGCACTTTTATTTGGGAGGACTTTGTTATTTCTTTTCTCTCTAATTTGGGATTTATTGTGAAAATGATGCATGCATGTGTGGAATGCCGTCTGCTGCCATGTACTGAAGATATCTCCAACTTGCTGATGATACGTGGCACGGGATTCATTCATATTGTGAGCAGTGGGGGTCCGTCTCCCCTCGACTGGACGTTTGATCAAGGCACACGAGGGGTCTGCCCTGTCCCATGCTCCTCTGTTTCATCCCGCTCGCCTTGGCCACAGGAGCCCCGCTTTCTGCACTTTTGTTGTCGCCAGTAATCTCGGAAGTGATCTTAATTATGGAGGCCGGGTCGGGTTCTTTTTCTACCGTCCAAATGCGCTTTTAATCAAACACTGCAGTCAGTTGGTTATGAGCAAGGGGGAGGTACTGCACACCTCCAAGCCTAGGAAGAGAGAGAAATAGCTGGAGAGAAGAGAGAGCATCCTGGGACTGTGTGGAGGAATAGAGCAGGTGTTCGAGAGAAGCTGAGAAGCTAAAGGTAAAAGATTGCACCTGGATTCTTGTTTTTGGAGAAGTGGCGTTTTAAAGCTCACTATAGCACAAATCTGTGATGGATGCAAAATAGATCTACAGTATATGTGGAAGTGCAGTGGGCAGACATTATATTCATAAGAATAAATGTTTCGTTCAGAAAAGCATTTTGGTGCCACTTTTAGCATTATTTTTCAGCTAATAAAATTTTATTGATATATATTTTTTCCCTTTATCAAGAACCTTTAAAACTATGGATAAAATCATCTTCATGAAACCACTGACACCAATATATAATTGTAGATGAACTGATCTGGTGAATGATTGATATGTTGCAGATGTTTCTGCCATTTTAGAGTCATATCAGCTTATACTTGTTATGCTTGGGTGATAATCTGAAATGCTACTTCTCAATAGAAGAATAATAATAATAATTCATAGAATTTATGAAACTTATTAAAATGTTAGAAATGTGTTAATTTATTCTTCAAGCAATATTCTATCAGCAATTAGCAACAATTAAGGCATTTTAATTGATACAAATTCAGTTACACATAATGTTGTTGTGAAAATTTCTTAAATTGCATCAAGGTTTCCACAAACAAATAGTAAGCAGTACAGTTGTTTTTATCATTGATGATAATAATAATAATAATAATAATAATAATAATAACAATAATAACAATAAAATCAAATAAATCTTTCCAAATCAGCATATTATAATTATAAAAAAAATTAAATAGGATGTGACACTGAAGACTGAAGTAATGGCTGTTAAAAAAATAAAGATATAACCGATCTATAACTGTATTTTGATCAAACAAATGTAGTCTTGATTACTTTCCAAAACATCAGTAGCAAAAAATACATTTTAAGGATCAAAATAATAGATTTATAGATAAGATTATTGATACTTTTATGTCAAAAATCAAAAGAATAATAAGTAAAAATAAGTTGTAAAGATAATAATAAGTAAAAAAAAAAGTAATATGCATTGCTAAGAACTTAATTTAGACAACTTTAAATGTTCTTTAAAAAAAAATCTCATTTATTATTATTTTTTTTCTGAACTCTCAGATTCCAGATTTTCAAATAGTATCTCAGCCAATTATTGTCCTATCCTAATGTATTAATCTCACTTTCCAAAAACGGACATTATGACTGGTTTTATGATCCAGGGTCACGTATTATCTCAGATATCTCCACTCTGCTTTCACAACTACTTCTGGTCGAAGATAAATTGATCGCAAAAATTGGGAAGAAAGCAGAGGGAGGAGCAAAGGGAGTTGGATGAATCGAGAAAGATGGATTCCATTACACATAAACATGCTTTAAGCACTGATAGGATGATCCATTGGGATTAGTGAGGAAATCCTGATGGACATTGAAAAGGTGACCAGTGGGAGAAAAGCGTTACTGCACGCTCCACTGCAGACGCCACACACACATTCATACAGAAACCCAAACAAACTGGGGTCATCCTTCAGGTCAAAGGGCAGCCCTTTTAGCACAAACTCAAGGCTTAGCATCAGCCAGCTTTATAAATCAAGGATGAGCATGCGTGACTGTTTCAGTGGGCCGTGTCAGAATTTCAGGTATGCTTTATCAAACAAGATTTCATTTGCATTCACATTGTTTTGAGTTCCACGATGCTGCTTTATTTTTAGATTGGATTTATTTATTTTAAGACATAAAAATTGTTAATGAGCTGGGAAAATGGGGAACAAATGGTAAGAAAACAATTCACTCATACTGTTTAGATCCTACAGACAATTCCTTAAAAGCGAGAGTCGACAGTCAGTCACAGAAATAAAAATAAGTTTGCAGATTAGCGCTAGAGTGTGTATGTTTTGTTTTTCGACCAGTAACAAAAGCAAGTAAGTTCACACCGGGGCAGATTTGGATAAGAATCAGTAGTGATTTGCAGCAGGGGATCTAGATCTGCTCATTAGGTATGCATGGTGGCATTCCCACATCTTGTCTCTATATTATTAAAAGTAGTTTGCCCATAGGCTGCCTCTGTGCTGAAGGAAGTTGGACAGATGGCCATGTTTTTTTAATAGATCACAACCATATCTAAAGCACGGCAGAGGATGAGAGAAACGGATAGCGCTACCTCTCTTTCACTGGCTGCTGGATTCATTCAGGGGGTGCAAATGCTCCTCTAGCTATAGCCTTCATGAGTGTAGCGTTTCATTAAATAGACTCTAAAACTAATACAACATTCAGTGACTTCTCGCTGTGGATGACAAGTTAATTTGCTGTTTATGCCCGTGTATGTCACATTATATAGCAGTTACGAAGGTCTTCCCAATAGTGTGTGCGCCATGAACTGTTTTTAATCTTACAAACCCTCCTTAGCCTTTTTGTGCCTGACTGAAAGTTACTCATAACAGGATGTTTAATGTATCGCGGAGAGAGAGAGAGAGGGGGAAGGAGAGCAAGAGAGAGGGAGATTATGTCTATGTGGTTGCACTATTTCTTGATGTATACGCCGTGTCAGGCAGCCATTGTCTCCTGGGTAAAGAATGATAGTTCAAATACCTACCATCTCTCCCTTGGTGCTCCAAATGCTCGCCTTTGAAGTTTTTATAATCCATCTGTCATCTTGGAGCGGGGAGGGCACATGTTCTGTACCGCTCAATTATAGAATTTTTTTTTTTTTTTTTTTTTTTTGCCAGCCACATTGAGACAGAAAACGAATATGGACGATGCGAAGAGAAAGAGGGAGATAAAAACCAAATTTTCATTCTGCAATTTGTCACCAGTTAAAGGGATAGTTCTCCCATAATAAAACATTCTTTCATCATTTACTCAACCTCATGCCTTAATGAGGTTCTTATGTAGAGCACAAAGGAAAATATTTTGAAGGATGTATCTGTATATTCACTTCAGTTCAAAATAAATGTTTGATTTACTCTTTTCTTTTCTCTTTTTCTTTTCTTTGAAATAAATAAATAAATACATGTCAATAGATTAAATAATAAAAAAAGACAGCAATAAAATATGTTTCTGATACAAATTTTTCAATAAAAAAAAATTGCTCATGATATCAATGATGATCCATGGTTTCCAAAAAAAAAAAAAAAAAAAAAAATTTATCAAGCAGCACACCTGGTTTCAATTCCAAATGTTTCTTGACCGTCAGATCAGCATAATAAAATGATTTCTAAAAGATTATGTGAAACTGAAAGACTGATGACTCAGGATTCAGAAATTCAGCTTTGTCATCACAGGAATAAATCACTTTTATATTTTAAGATAGAAAGCAGCTGTTTTAAATTCTACAATATTACAATGTAGTTTTCACAGATTGACATCATTAGTATCCCTTTAACATGGCACAATTTTTCAATTGAAAACATTTTTATTTATTTATTTTTTATGGGGCTGAACTTTTATGTGCATGCATATTATTAGTTCAGTCTATAGGCATGTGCAAGTACAAGCAACCAAAACAACGGCTGCGTCTGAAATCACCTACTACTCAGTAGGTACTGCATTTGAGTTTGAATTTACTACTCGACCGTTAGAAAAGTACATTCTATACAGTATGAATGTGAGTAGTATGAATGTAATTCGGACGTACTACAGCCGCCATTTTGTCATGATCATGTGACCTACCCGCGTCAGTTGCATTGCTTCATGAATTCTCTCGCAGTGCATCATGGGATAGCATAGCGTGCATCGGATGCACACTTCAGAATCTCGCCGGAAGTAGTAGGTCATCTGAGTACTTCTTGCATATTGTTTTTCGAATTCTAGGAATTCAAACATACTATTTGGCTCACATACTGATTTTAGCGTACTATATAGTATGGAAATATGCGATTTCGGATGCAGCCAACAATTGTGGACCACAGAACTGTATGTGTGCAAACGTGTAATGTTTCTTTAAAGGGTGACATCGCCAGCTATTGGCCTGGCATGTGAATTACAGCCTTTGTAGCCATTTTCACAAATCAGTGTATAATGGGATCATTTTGACAAGACGTACATATCTGTACACAAAACTTTTCTACAACTTTTTAAAGATTTTAAGGACGTTGTTGTGTAAACGTTCACTAATTTCTCATTCCTCTTGAACCCACAGCTCATTTACACAGGTGCATGTGCTCTTGTTGGTCGGTGGAAAACCTAAAAACGCTTCCTGCTGTTACAATTATAATGAATTTGACTGAATACTTACTGTTGATTTTAAGCAAGATGTTTCAGAGGCTAAATTAAACATTTAAATCGATCAAATAATCAAACCTTTTAATTGCTTCCAAACATTTGTTTCTTTGATGTGAGAACACGTCGAGAAACAGGACAACTGAGAATAACTCACCATGTTATTGGGACATCCCATGCAGAATAGAGCAGAGAGGCTGTTCGACACACACCCTAATGAAGTCTGTCGCAGTGCATGGTGGTAAAATCATTTTTAATTAGAGAATGCGGCACAGGCATGCGGAGGTAAAACAGTGTTTGGAGAACACAGGAAAGACTGATACATAAAACGAGAGATGGAGAGAGTCAGCAACCGATAACTTCAGATATGGTTTCTTAAAGAGCGGCCAAAAGAAAAGAAAAGAAAACAGCATCAGTTGGAAATCGGATATCTGAGGCATTTTACCTTGATTTTTTTCTCTTTACATCGCCGTCAGATCTCATGTTATCAGAAGTGAATAGCGCAACACCAAGAAGAAAAGAGAAAGATGAAAGATTGCAGTCGCTAACGATAAAAGGAAATCATAGATTCTTTTGTTGTCTTTGAATCATCAATATTTGGGGTATAATTGTTTTGTTGGCGTTATATATCTTCGTTTATGATGGAACAACACGTAGGCCTTTTTTCTGGCTAAATAAAAGCAGCACCCATCTGCCTCTAGACCAGCTCCAGCCTCCTGCTCATCGCAAAAATAATGCGCGTCCTAATGACTTCCACATATTTGGAAATCTCCCTTTTGAAATTGGTCTTGGCAGATTATTTGCAGGTACTTGAGTTGCATCTGTTTGCAATTTTGCAAATGTGGAAGACTTTAATATGGCACTCTTGCTTTGGAATGATAGGGGCTATTCTAATCCTGGGGTAGCACCGGCTGTCATCACAAAAAGACCTTCACTTTTCTCTTTTCTTCTCTCGGCGGAAGAAGAGAAATGAGAGACGTGACATCTCGCGTCCAGGTCAAGGTTAAAGTTGTAAGAAGCATCCGGGTTCGAGTCGGTCCCACTGTTTTGAGTAGATAAGCGAGAGGGAATGCAAGAAAGGGAAGGACATTCAAGCCAGGCTGGAATCATTGTGACTTCAGTTCTTGTTAGTTCTACCATGTGGCAAGCAGCTGACCAGCCTAAGCCATTTTATTCTGCCTCTCTCATACTCTTTCTCTTGCTTGTGCTTTTGTTTTTCTTCTTTCAAATATAAACTTCACTATCTGTTCCACTTTCCCAGCCTGTGCTGCGCCTGCGATTTCTCTCCCTCCGTACCCGGCAGATTGCAATTGTATAGGTGGTTACAATTACATTCATTACAGATTTCATCAGCACTGTTTATTCACTCTGACGAAAAATGAAAAGGCGAACTTTTAACTCCTTTGTTTTGTTTTTCCCCCCCTCCCGCTTGCTCTCCTGAATTTTTGGAGAGGTTTTGTTTTATTAGGAGTGAGGGGCAGGCGATGCCAGACAGGGAATTATGTTGAAAGTGTATGCCTTGCAACTTTTCTCCCTGTTGGAAATGTTTATTTGAACAGTAAGCTCATGATTTGAATATTTGTAATCCATGCTTAAATTTACAGGCCAGATGAACTTTTTGGCACAGAATCGCAACCATAAGTAGGATTTTCTCAAAAGCTTTACAAAATTTTAAGCCATTTGCATGGCTTATCTAATTTAGAGGGAGGGGGACGCCTCTCCCTTCTATTATTTTCATACCTCTGAAAAAGAACATTGTTCCACTCTTAATGTATACGCATACCTCAGTCTTTGGTGACCAACGTTGAAAGCACTTAGCGGGAGACAAAAGGGAAAAGGGAGCACGGAAAAGACGAATACATAAATACATGTGTGCAAGGGGCGGGGGGAGAGGGGAAATGTATGCAGTGGCCGGGGTTCTGGAGTGCTTTTTCACTCTGTTCAATTCAAATGAGTTTACTAGGTATTGACTTCTAGAGCTGGGAGAGGCCACCCATCTTGTAGGCTGGGCGGTCTTCTCAACGCTGCGCGCTTTCTTAAATGATGCTAATAAGTCCACCGGGGCCTGGCCTCTGTCCACCATCAGTTTTTCAGTAATTCAGATGTGGTGAGAACCTGAAATTAAACATGTCTGCGTGTGCGCCATGAATGGAAGCGCTGAGACGTGTTTTGGTGTGTGCGTCAGGGTCAAGGAAAACCAAATTTGCAGATAGGGCCGATTGCTGAAGCTTTGGCGTTCTCCTGGTCATGTTGAGGGGGAATGTCAACACGATTTAACTGCAGTTCCGTCTGCTGACTGGCTTCAGCTCGGCCGAATCGGAAATTCGGGCTCTTGATTCTTGTTTACGGTCCTGCAGAGGAATCGTTTATTTGTGGCTGTCGCGTTGTGTCTATATGCGTGTGTGTGTATGTTGACAGCAGGGCGAACAGCTGACTCGACGGTGTAGCCGTTGCCCTTGTTTCGGCTTGGCTCTCTGTGGTGTGAAAAAGCTCGCTCTTTGAGGGCATTATATAGATTAATGGTTTGGGCCAAGGGCTCCTGGGAGGCCTAGCGTGAAGCCTTGGACTCGACTGGGATAGAAGGGGGAGCGGAGAGACTGGAGCCCCGGCCTGCTGAAAGCAAACACAGGCTTCTGGTCTGGATCTCGAAGGATGGAGTCGGAGCATCATCTGCTCCAAGCTGCTCATTATATCAGCACGACCCTACTCTCCTCGCCAGCAGACAGAGAACACTCACCAACACACATACACATGTGTGCACGCACACACGCACACACACACACACACACACACACACACACACACACACACACACAC
>CAIGQV010000818.1:3335842-3349494 GCA_903798115.1 Danio jaintianensis | reverse complement strand
CACACACACACACACACACACACACACACACACACACACACACACACTTAGTCACTTGTCAATTACAAAGTCCACTCATGTATTTACACATTTGGTACAAAAATTCCTCCATCACATAAGAATGCACACACAGGCACACACACATCATAGAAATACTGATTTATAGATACCCGTTTCTTCCTCATAATACAAAAAGAGCAAATATAAAAGTAATTGTGATTTATGTCTCACGATTTACTTTACATTTCCCAGTTGTGACTTTATTTCTCACATTTTTGACTATATTTTGTAATTCTACATATTTTTCGGAATTGTAATTCTCACAATTTTTGGTTTGTTTGGTATTGTGATTTAAAATGTCTACATTCATACATTTTCTTGTATTTTTTACTTTATCATAATTGTGACTCATATCATTTGTATACATTTTTAAAATTTTATATTTCTCATAATTATGACTTTATACAGTATTTTACTTTTTGTAATATATTTACCTATCAGATATCTCACAATTTGTAACTATTTCGCATAACTTTATACTTTATTTAATATTTTTTTTATATTGTGACTTTCTTGCAACATCTCACAATTGTGACTATATATCTGACAATTGGTACTTTAAATTTTACAGTTGTAACTATTTATTTTTTACTTTTCGTGGCGTACTATCATTTATTTTTTTGCAACATGAATTATCTCCCAAGTGTGGCTTTATATGTGCGAATGGTGACAAACTTACAATGATGATTTTCTCTCTCTCTCTCTCTCTCTCTCTCTCTCTCTCTCTCTCTCTCTCTATCTCTATCTCTGTCTCTCTCTTTTTATTAATCTCATACTAATGACTTCCTATGTCAATTGTAACTTTATTTTCCATAATTGTGTTAATTGAATCCGGTGCAGAGACTAGCTTTACGTACATGGCCTTTATTTTTACCAAGCAAGTGCATCTCTGTCTTCACCTGCTCAGAGAATAGCAGACTCAGCTAGTAATATCCAGGACAAATGCATCAAGAGTAGGTGTGAGTATTAAATAAATGTGGAGTTTATTATGTGTTTTGTATAATATAATGTATTTATTATTATCATCATCATTATCATTATTATTTTTCCTAGAGAAGGTCAAAGCTCTGTCTCCCATGTGTGAGAAATGAGAATGCAATAAATGAGAATCCTATTACACACACACATACACACGCTGCGGGTGAGGGCCAAGGCCTTTTTTTTTCTCAAGGCCTGGTGGACAAACAACAAGCATGTGTTAATGAAAGGTGAAATAAAACTCCAGAGGACGTAAACAGCACATTAACTCACAACAGGTTCTTTGTTTTTTTGGAACTGATGTTTTTCTGGCTGTTAAAGACTGATATTTCATAACTTTACTTGTCATAAGGACAACGGGTCAGCTTTTAGTGTATGTTTTTCTTTTTCCAGATTTGAGCACATTCCAGATAAGATTATGTTTGTGAGCATGTGTGCGCACATGCGTAAAATGGAGAAAGACAGAGTAAGCAGAGAGAAACAAACTAAGAAACTCGGTTTGTTGGGAATCTGTTATCAAATTAATGTAAATATGTGCACTGTTGTCGGACATCTACATCTGGTCTATATGCTTCATACGTGCGTGTCTGGCAGGAGCGTGATTGTATGCGTGTGCCAGACGTGTGTATGTTTGTGTTTGTGTTTGTGTGTGTGCGTGTGCGTGTGTGTGTGTGTGTGTGTGTGTGCGTTGTTAAAGTGGGGAGCTTAAATAACCTACTTTTGTCTTGACAACAGCATCAGTTGTAGAGGTGCACATATGCAGAAAGCTATTTGGAAAGGCATCCTCTTGCCTGTCAGCTTTTATTATGCGGGAAGGTGTCATGTTTGTAACGAAGCTGAGTGCAGATGGCAGAGTGGAAGAAATGGATCACTAATTTTAACAATGATTAATGAACAGAGATGGAAAATGAATTACGCTCCACTATTGGAGGGAGGAATATTCTCTCTGAAAATGTTAACTTCGGCTGCCAGCCGGAGAGAGAGAGAGAGAGAGAGAGAGAGAGATGGTGATGAAGAGGGGGGGGGGGGGGGGGGGGGGGGGGGGGGTCTGTTTTTTTCCTCATATCCTTTGTAAAGTCAACACTTCACTGGTTTTGCTATTACTTTTACCATTTTGCCGCTCTGACAGACAGTGTTGTTCTGTGAGTGTCTGTTGAGTTCTAGGACTGCAGAAACAGTACTTTAAAAGGCAAATATTGTGAAGAAGTAAGTGGGAACATCATTTCGTTTAAATCTCAGGAGCTTCCATTTGTTTGTTGGAGATTGTGGCAGGTAGCGCACGTGCTCTGACATGTCATGCTGGCGATCCGTGTTTGAATTTGGCTCGCAATCCCATTCATTTCAAAGAAAAATACATAAATAAAAACGTACAAAGCTGTTACTTGGTGTGGTACCAAAGATACAAAATCTGCTTGGTTTTATTACTTGGTCCGAACCCGAGTTCGATTGATTCCCTTCCCTCAGCCCCACTGTGGTTTTTGGTTCTAAACCACTGTACTTTTGTGTCATCAGAGTGGCAGCTGTGTATGCCTGTCTAGCAGTTATGCAGAAGTTGCGGACATAATGTAGTCGCCTAATTTTTGTACTTTAGGTTTTGGAAATTTACAGTGTGATTATGCTAGTACTATAGTTCTATTTGATCCTTTGGTCTGAAGCAAAAAAAACAAACAAGTTTGAGTATTTATACAAGTTTGACTATAAATTAGCAAAACATCAAAAAAACAACAACACAAATTTCACATATATTTTGATAAAAATGTCCTAAACAGTGATGTGTGCTGGGCTCAAGATGCTGGTTGGATGAGTGTACATGTGATGGTATTTTCTATCAGTTGAAGACTTTTGAACAGCTTATACTGTGTAAGAGTCAAAACAGTACAAGGGATTTTTATCTTTTACATATAAGGTACAGTCAAGTAAAGATCTGCCG
This sequence comes from Danio jaintianensis, assembly GCA_903798115.1. Taxonomy (NCBI): domain Eukaryota; kingdom Metazoa; phylum Chordata; class Actinopteri; order Cypriniformes; family Danionidae; genus Danio; species Danio jaintianensis. The sequence continues at coordinate 3,346,526 of CAIGQV010000818.1, read as the reverse complement.
GAAATGGATGTTTTTCTGATACCTGTATTGAACAATAATGGACAACATTGTGACTATTAAAAAACAAAACAAAACAAAAAAAAACACTTGAGCATTGTGCACTCTGTTCTATTTATGGCTACATCTTGTACATACATAGAAGTATGTCCTATTTTTGGTCTGTTTGTATGACTTTGGTTCATGTTGCATTCATATTTCAGATGATTAGAACCTGAATTTGTTTAAAAGTGGACTGAGACCATCCAAGAATCGTGCCTGTTTTGTGCGCACCAAGGTTCAGATGGCAGCGTTCACACTTATTCAAATGAATTGCATTAACAGAGCAATCGCATTAGAGTTTGTTTTAATCAAACCAAACCTGCCAAGTGTGAAGACATTTACTATTGTTTCCAAACATCAGCACTGAATGACATATGCATCTGTTTGTAACAAACCTAATGCAAAGGTTCAAAAAGAACATGGTGAGCTGTGATATAATGTAGATATTCTCTCAGTTCAAAGTGCATCAGTGATGCTTGTCAGAAAAAAATAATGAATACACAGTTTGACTAATTCATAAGTCAACAAAAACTATGTTCACATTAGAAGCAAACTGTTAGTTCAACTGTCTTCACACAAAAAAGTATTACATCCAACAATGAAAAAAAAAGCTTAATTTCAAGAGTTTCAGTCTGTTTATTCTGAGCTGCAACATTTCCAAAGATGGCAGGTGAAAATCAGCATTCGAATAAGTCTAAAGCTCCGAGCAGAATGGTTTGAGGAATTTTTCGGCATCCCACAATAAGTTTTAATAATACAACTGTAGGATATCATTGTCAGTCATCAATCATCTGTGCTGGAAATTATAGAGAAGCATATTTTAGAGAATCTTCTTAAAAGCTGAGAATTTCATAAAAGAAGAAGAAGAAGAAAAAAACACCAACATAATAAACATGCAAACACAGCCTTTACGGCTTCATCATAGGTGGGCGTTTATTTACTTATTGATTTATATATATATATATATATATATATACTTTTAAGCTTAGACATAATAGATATATGTGTAGTGTTTTGCATTTAATTAAGCTCCTAATGGGAAATACCTTTAGGAGAAGGAAAAAAAAGAGAGACAACAACTACTACTTCTGGAAACAATATGTTTGTGTGTGTGAATGTGTGTGCTAAAGAGCACTCAGGTTACCCAGCATATGCTGAGTACTCAGAAAACATACACAATGCCTTTGGTGAACAAGGTAGAGAAAAAGCTCCTGGGATCCAATTTAGAATGTGACTTAAGGCAAGCATGCCTTTGAGTATGCGTGTGTGTGTGTGCGTGTGCGTGCGTCTGTGTGTGTGTGTGTGTATCTGTTTGCGTGTGTGTGTGTGTACACATGTGAGCGAGTGTGTTCGTCTTGGCACTCCATTGAAATACTACAGGGTGATTAGAATTCCCCTTGCCGGCTCTGGGGGTGGCCCGCTTTGAGCCCCACATCTGTGCCCCTGCCCTCTCGCTGCTGCCCTCTCTCTCAATCCCCCTCTCTTTCTCTCTCTGGGAGGCCTGTATTCTCAGGGTTCTGTGCTACTTTAAAGAGAGGTCAGGTTATGTAGTTCACAGAGTTTATGACGTCCAGATTATTTATTTAGCGCGGAGCAGGAGTCTTTCAAAGCAGGATTGGGTAACGCTTGAGACTTTGTAAATTTGTGTCAGATTTTACCGTCTTCTTTTTTCTTTTTTTCTATTTTGTACTAGCCTGTGATTTTGTGATTACAAAAATAAACAAAAAAGGCCAAATAAATGGAGTCATTGCACGCAAGTGAGTTTTTTTAATGTGCTTTTATGGAATATGGCAATGCAGTGTTATGGAGACTCATGATGAGGAACCAAAAGTTGCTTTATCTTTTACAGTAAAATCCTCCTGAAGCATTCCAGGGTTGGAATTAAGCAGGTCTTTAATCGTTTCAGTTTGTGTGGCACATTTCGGTGTGGATTGCTTAAGGTGTCTGATAGAGTGTGATATAGGATTCACAGTAAAGCTGGTATTGAAAGGTGAGGCAGTTAAAAGCTGAACTGAATTTGCAGCTTGCGTCTTCTTAGGGAAAGGCAGTGATATTCATTTGGTGAGAATCAGGCACGTTTTAAAATTCTAGCAGCTGACAGACTGCGAATGGAGAAATGGTTGGGAAATTGTGATTTTTATTTATTTATTTATTTTTTTTAATTCATCGTCAACTGATATATCCCTAGTGATGGTATAATGACATATATTTGACATTTAAATTCACCCTTTCTTGATTTGATTTGTAAAATTATTTCAAATTAATTTAGTAAAATGTATTTTTAATAAGCTGTGATGTATACTGATGTATACTGTGTAATACAATAAAATAAAAAATACATAAAATAAAATAAAACACAATAAAATCAAAAATAAGATGTAATTTAATTAAATGTAAAAAATAAAACAATGTAAAATTATTTCGAATAAATTTTAGTAAAATGATTTTTTTTTGTAAATATTACATTACTAATTAGGTTGCTTTATTTACAATTTACCATCTAATAAGTTATATGATGTGATGTATACTATGTGTAATTTGAATACAATATAATACAATTAAAAATGTAAAATAAAATGTCATTTAAATCAAATGTAAAAAATAAAACTGAATAAAATATACAATAATTTTCTAAATGCATACATTCAAACATAAACATATAGACACATACATGGAATAATTTACTGTCAGAAAATTACCAGTACATTTTTTTATGTAAAATTTACAGACTTTTTATTTAATTTTAAAACACAACACACTGCAATGCATAATCAAAAAAATTTATGAAACGCCATTAAAATTATTATGGATAATTCCTTTATAATAGTAAATAATATATTGCTATTAAAAAAAACAACAACAACACATAAATACAAAACAAAAAGTTTTTATATATTATTACAATAATAAAATCTATTATATTGACAGGTATGTGTATATTTTCTAATATCACACATATACAATATATGAATATCTGTCCATTTTCTTGATCACGCACAAGAAATTGAATCTATTTGCTTTGCTTTGAGCAAAACCCAAAAAAAGCATCAATGACACTGATGACAGAGACACAGATGCTGATGATGCGGATGAGGGAAGAAAGGAGGTTTTGTTCTCAGGAAAGTGGCACCTTGGACAGGAATCATATTTTACCCCATCATCAAAGTGCCCTCCGTTCCTGCACCACATACAGAGCTCATGGTCTGTCTCAGCACGTGTCTTTATTGCACCTGAACCAGTGTGGAGCAACATTATAGGCTTCAGTTACACACAAGCCATCCACAGCGTCCCAGCTAAACCAAACCCCAGCACTCACCCTGCTTTAAGGTGAGACTCTCCACCTGTCAGTTTGGAAACTTTTTGACCGTACTGTTGTTTTTTAGTGTTAAGAAAACACACAAAGTACACTTTTGTCTCTTTATTAACTTGTGTAGATTTCAGTTACAGAAAAAAGTCTGTGTTCACAATATAAATATATAATTTTCTGCAACGAGCTAGTAGCACTTACACCAACTTTCAGTTTTATTAATATCTATATTCTATATTCAGAAGGATTTTACAAGGGTATTTGTTTATTCGTAATTTGGCTAATTGCATAAACAATTTAAATGAAAATATTCAACTTTTTGAAATCTGTTCGTAGAATTTCCTGAATAACAGTGATAAAAGAGACACCCAAAAAACTTTAGCCAAATCTCTGACTTCATCCTGTGTTAATTTTTTTGTTGTCTAGAATTGTATGCAGATTAGTGCGTATTTAATACAAAAAACTCCTCATTTGCATATTGAACATTTTAGAAAATCTGAAACACAAAGAAAGTTTGAAATTCTCAATGTAATTAAACAACTGGGGAATATGGTGATAACTATTAGTTATTATTATTTTGAACCTAGCGTCTTGTCTTAAACTTTGTGTTAGAGTTTTCATCGAAAAAGCGACAGAAAATCAGTCAGATCTTTGAGTGCAGCTGCCACATTTTAGCTGCATGAATATAGCACGACTTTCTGAAGTTGTAATTACAGGTAAATCAAACGCATGGTTGCTGAATCTCTTGCATGGGCTGAGTTTGTTTACAGGCGCTTGTCTACCCCCTCGCGCGAACCTGTCTGTGTTCTTCCTGTGCCGCCTCTCTCTCGTTCGCCCGGCTGCAGGTACGACTGCTTGGCACTAGGATTGATGGCGCCAAAAGAGGAGGATATTAAAGATGTCTGTCACGCTCCCCTCCTCAGCCAAACAAGTGGATGTGAACTTTTCAGCCGCGCGCTGTCACCTCGCCTAATCAGGACGCCAAATCTGCATCCAAGCACAGTCATTTAACTTTTAGCACTTCCTCCCTCCTCCAAGACAGTATAGAAGACAAAAAGAAAGAGAGAGAAAAGGCATAAAGTGACAAAAAGAAAGCAGCGAAAAGAACAATCATGCTGGAAGTAATGATATTTTCCAAATAAACGCCCGCCTGTCAGAAGCAGGAGACATATTCACTTCCCCAATGTAGCTCAAGGAGACAATTAGCAAACAGAGGTGACACGGTAAACAGGTGCAGCCATTATTCCGGGAGCTGCTGGCGATATATCCCCATCTCCCAGACTGATGAGGGATCATGTGACAGGAGGGGTGAATTATCTGTCTGTATCAGGGCTCGACTGATTGGGTCTGCCTGCCGTTTTACTCCAACATCTTCTGTCCTAGGAAAAAAGCAGAGAGATGAAAAGAGATGATGGCTCCACAACAAGCTCGCAGGGTGGGATGTAGCGCTCCTACACTTCTCAGCTGTACATCTGTCTTGCTGCTACGCTTCTCAGATCTTCTTTGTTTTCCTCTTTCTTCTCACGTCCCGTTCCTGGGACTTGCGTCTTTTCTCAGTTTCCACTTTCCAGCAGCGAACGAAGCTTTCTCTTAATTCATAATAGGTCATCGTCCTGTGTGTGCAAGGTCAGACCGGTTTGTGGGAATTGATTGCTTGGTGCTAAAGTGCTAATCAATGAGAACCTTTTCTAGAAGCTTGAAAATGCGAAACGTTTTTATTAAAATAGGGAGAGAAACGTCAGTAATGGCGTGTGTAATGGCAGGCCGCTGAGAAGGATGCTGACTAAAAATCGACAAGTTTAAATCACATTTTTGATTTAATACTTTTTTTTTTCTCCGAAGGTGTGCTTGTTTTGCACATTTTCTAACTGTACTGTGAAGTAGGAATTTCTCAATCAAGTTTGTGCCCCTGAAATGAAACCTTTAATTTAGTATTGAGTTGCTGCTGATACTTGAATTCCGATACAACACTTGTACATACCTCTGTAATGCATACAAACAAACAAACAAACCAATATAAATATTCTCCTATTTTGATGGTTCAGCTTAGTGCAGGATTATATTAAAACTAGTGTTCTAAACATCACCATGTGTTGAGATTTCGGCAATGTGATTCAGTCAAGCACAATACTTGGATCAAATTGATTGGATTCAAGTTGTAATCATAGAAGTAATAATCGTATTCAGATATAAATGTGTTTTACTTAAAGTTCAAAAAGAGTAATGAATTGATCAAGTCAAGATAATCATACATGTTGTCTATCCAGTTGCAAAGTTGCTTACATTTACTAGCCGTATGTTTTTCATTTGTGAAATTATATATATATATATATATATATGCTAGAAATGTGTGTGAAACTAAAATAGAAGTTTTGCTAAGACTAACTGTCAAACTAACGTTTTCTCAAGTCTGAACTCTCCATGACTCGCAGCAGCCATACGGGATCCATCATAAACATGTGCCGTCCAAAGCAATTCTGTAAATACGTGCATTCATAACTCAATAAACTCCTACACAACGGCCTCCTCCTTTAGAAAGGAACATGTACCGTACAAACCACGTACCGGTGTCAGGCACTGCTCACTCTGTCATCTTCTCCATATCCAGAGGACAAAATCAAACAAGGAAAACAAAACATGGACTTCGGAGAAGCCCCTGAAGATGCGTATAGCTGACGCCTACAAACCCCCCTCGCTCTTGAGTTTAATCTGTAATATAGGCAGACATTATCCATCAAACCTTCATCTCCCTCGTGAAGCATCCTGAAAATGGTCCGTTTTTTCACCATTCGATGATTGACATGGCACATAGGCGCTCTGTCTCTGACAGTTTAGGCAGCATTAGTTGGAGTGGCAGCCGTCTTGCTAGGAGTTAATGATAATAATTATTTAGCATTTTTTATTGCAGGATAATTATTTAAGAGGTTCATGTAGTCAGCAGTGTAATCAGTAAAGAGCGATTACAGAAAATCCACAGGCAAGCAGATGGTAGCTGTTGTGTTTTTTTTTTTCCCCTCTTTCTCTTCCCCACTCATATTAAACTAGCAAGCATTATACCAGCTTTGGCAAGAGGACAATGGAAAGGGCAAATGATAAAATTAAAATCTCTTCACCATCTAAAAGAAAAAAAATATATAATCAGTGGCATAATTAGGACTTTTTGGTCTTGGGTGCCAACACTGGCCAATCAGCCCAGCCTATGTAGCAAAAAGTCCTTCAGAAACAAAGAGATATAGTTAAACAGAAATGGCTGACCCATTACTTTGCCTATTTGAGTTTGAACACAATCAACGCTAGCAAGGTCAGTTTATTATTATTATTATTATTTGTTTGGTTAATAAATAATAAAAATTTTTATGGAACATCACAACAGTATTGCTTTTTGGTTAAGTTGTTCAGTTGTTGTTTTTCAGTTTATTTATTTACGGCACTGTAGTTGACAAGCACAAAAGAAAAGCTCTCTCTCTTTCCAGGGTCGGAGTGATCGGTACACAGAGGCTGCTGCCCTACATTCCTGACTAATTGTATAATTGGAAAAAGCTCTCCAAATGAGCGGCCCCCTTTCGCAAGTGCAATCTTCCCAGTGCTTCCCCCTTCAAAGCAAATCACAAAAGAGCATTTTGGGAATAATAATCATTTCAAAAAGCATCCATTATTAATCCAAAATAGTAGAGCATCACCAGAGCCATCACAAACATGCCACCTCTAGTGCCACACGTGGCGTAATCGCAACTCCCATAAAACTCAAGGTGGTAAGGTGGATAACATTACAGTTGGGCCTCGATCCTCAACTCAAGACAGTCATCTCTCTGACGTTCAAAGATCTACCTGAGAGCTGTCTACACACTCATATTTTACAGTTATGCCTGTGCTCATAGATGGATTGGATTTTTAGATTTATAGCCCCTCGCACGCACTCTGTCATTGGTTTGTGCAATGGCTGCGAGACGGTGGGATGATTTCTGAGGTCGACGGTGTCGCAAAGTGCAGTTAAAAAGAATCTGTTAATTAACCCTATTGATCAGTCAAAAAATAGAGGCAAATGTGATTTGCATACAGCAGGCGCGATCAATGCTTTAACTGATTTTTCATCTCCCTTTTTCCCTCCAAATCTGATTTCCTCTGTTTTCAAAGTGAGAGAAAGGGTGTCGGGCCTAATGCCCATCGATCCACCATCGCATAGACACGAATACAAAGCGTTTTATTATGCAGCAAAGGGTAGGAACATATTAGGAACGCTTTGACTTCAAAGTTCAATACGTCGCGTTAGGAAACATCTTTTTCTTTTCTTTCTTTTCTTTTCTTTTCTTTTCTTCAGAGCCGACGGCTATGACTCTCTTACTCCCGCCATTCGGCGTGCTCGCTCTGTTTGCATCGTTCTCAAAAAAACAACGATAATTAAAATGCAGTCACAGTTTTGCTCTGTGAATATTGTACTTCTGCATTAAATACTACTCTAATTGTTAGCTGAGTGGAACACGTATTATTAATAAGGTGATATTTCTTGAGGCAAAACAAAATCTGTTCCCTTTCTCCTGATTGAGTCGCAAACAACAACAAGCAACACAACAAAGTCTAAAAAAAGGGTGGGGGGGGGGGGGAAACAATAGGTGTTAAAAAAGCAATATGCTGCGTTTTCTCAAGAGCATCTTATTATAGCGTATTGATTTATAAGGCTTTAAATGCGATCCGCCGTGCAACAGTCAAGGGCAGAACGAGAGGAAGAAAGAGGAAGGGAAGGAGGAAGAAAGAGATGGCTACGCAGGGGCTTAGTGGCAGCCGTCGGGTGCTGGAGAATGCCCTGCGCTGAATAGTTTTGGAACACAAAAGGGTAATTGTTTTAGCCCAGATGTTGCTTTCGCACAACAAGCAGGATACAATGTTCCTACTGAGCTGATGAGCCCAATCAGTAGAATGATTAAAAATTGATTTTGTCCCTGTAATTACAGTATGTAAACTACTTAGCCAGGATTGCAAAGGAAGTGATTTTCTAATTACGTATATACTCTGGTGTCTAATGATTGGTTTTTTGAAGTAATGAAGAGAGGGTCCTAACGACTCCTCTGTGTTCTGTTGGTTAAGGGGAAAAAGCGGGAGAGAGGGAGGAAGAGAGAGACGGGGACCATCGTTAGGGCAAAGGCATCAGGCAGACAAAGAGCTCAAATTGAATTTTCGCCACGGTAAAAGGCGAAGGGATTGTGTTTGTTAACATGCAAGCCCAACGCTAATGGTGGCCATGACTTGTGTGGGGTCACTGGTCCCACAATCTGGACTCTCCAATTAAATCCCCCTGGAGTCATCATTACCACCAACACAAACACACACGCACGCACGCACGCACATGCACAGGTTATTATTATGGTTTTGAATTTTCATATAATTATTAGACAGCAGAGAACATACTGTACTTATTTCATGGTTAGGTGACCAATAGCTTATAAAATGATAGAGATTCTGTGGTCAAACGTTGAAAAAAAAAGTGCTCTTTTAGATAGTAGTAGTGGTAATAATAATAATAATAATAAATAATAATAATAATAATAATAATAATTATTATTATTATTATTATTATTATATATTTTTTACTTTATTATGGGGATTTAAAACTACTACTACTACTACTACTACTAATAATAATAATAATAGTAATAATTAGTATAATAATAACTATTCCTAAAGAACACAAAGTTGCACAATTCTTGTTTTACTTTAAGGAGGTCTCCTGATATAAAACCCTCATATCTGCTTTGTTGAAAACAATTTCAGCCCTGCTTTTAAATTCTTTAGCAAGAGATTAGAGTAATCTGATAACGGTTGGCATTCTCTGGAGCGAACAGGACGGAAAAAAGAAAACAAACAAACAAAAATTCCACACAATCGGAAGCGACGCTCACGCAGCTTTGCATTGTGGGTGGATTTGGGGGTGACACAAATCCAGATTCATTATGAGGAACAAAAAAAAGAGAGAGAAAACTTTGAGGAAAAGAAAGAGACGAGCAACAGAGACAAAGAGAGAGAATCGCTGGAGCTTTGAAATGCTGCCAGTATCAAACTGTACTTTTCAGACACAGTTGATTGGGAGAGAAGCCGATAGCGGCGCTGCAGTCTGGCCCCTTTAATAATTCATTTAGTTAGGCTATGATCTATCATTTTGTACCTTTTGACATGCGATATTGAAATTTAATATTGCATCAATACAAATGATGTATTGCCAGTCGGCGCGGGGGATGTGGAAGGAAAAGCGATCTTTGGATGTCTTTCACTTTCCCTCCTTCTCTTTTCAAAGCTAGATTGTGCTTGAACACAAAGGCAGATGTTCAGTAAAGAAAGCCTTTTTTTCCACAACTTTGATGTGTATGTTAAAAAAATGACATATTTAGACACACGCCGAGCACTTCCTGTCTTCGTTTCGGGTACTTGAGGATTGTGTGTGTTTGCCGTAAGTGCAGTTGATAGCATTGTAGATTGTAGTCATTGACAGAACTGGATATTTCATAATATAATATATGCCCCTAATATAATATAATATAATATAATATCTTATCTTTTCGGCTTAGTCCCTTTATTAATGTAGGGTCGCCACAGTGAAATGAACCGCCAACTTATCCAGCATATGTTTTATGCAGCGGATACCCTTCCAGCTGCAACCCATCACTGGGAAACATCCATACACACTCATTCACACACATACGCTACAGACAATTTAGCTTACCCAATTCACCTATACCACATGTCTTTGGACTTGTGGGGGAAACCGGAGTACCCGGAGGAAACCCACGCGAACACGGGGAGAACATGCAAACTCCACATAGAAACGCCAACTGACCCAGCCGAGGCTCGAACCAGCGACCTTCTTGCTGTGAGGCAAACGTGCTACCTACTGTGCCACCGTGCAGACCATAATATAATATAATATAATATAATATAATATAATATAATATAATATAATATAATATAATATATTATATTCATTCATTTTCTTTTCGGCTTAGTCCCCTCATCAATCTGGGGTCGCCACAGCGAAATGAACCGCCAACTTATCCAGCATATGTTTTACGCAGCGGATGCCCTTCCAGCTGCAACCCATCACTGGAAAACATCCATACACGCTCATTCACACCCACACACACTATGGACAATTTAGCTTACCCAGTTCACTTATACCACATGTCTTTGGACTTGTGGGGGAAACCGGAGCACCCGGAGGAAACCCACACGAACACGGAGAGAACATGCACACAGAAACGCCAACTGACCCAGCCAAGGCTTGATAATATAATATAATATAATATAATATAATATAATATAATATAATATAATATAATATAATATAATATA
>CAIGQV010000818.1:3314513-3326985 GCA_903798115.1 Danio jaintianensis | reverse complement strand
GATAGATAGATAGATAGATAGATAGATAGATAGATAGATAGATAGATCGATCATCCAATATTATATTAATATTAAAAGCTGATGGTTCCATAGGTACGAAAACTATAATGTACAATAAATGTCCAATAAAATCAGTCTTTTACCCGAGCTACGAATGTTCTCATGGCTTACCCAGATTCCATTTCCTCTTTGAGTCAGTTTGATCAGTTAATAACATTAGATCACTTCAACTCTCCAGCGCCTGTTCCTCCACTTTGAATCCCCTCAAGGTGGAACTATTGAAATGATACGGAGTCACTTTGAAGGGAGGCGTTTTGCTGGAGTGGGTGTTACTCCAATGTACATGATTACTCATGAGTGAGTGCTGAATATGTATGCATGAGGATAAATGATGTCATATTGCATTAGTATAGAGAAGAGGGACACGAGAGGAGAGAGAGATGGATAGAGGAAAAGAAGAAAGCAGAAGGAAAAGAGAGGAGGGGCTGCAGGGAGAGTGGCGTAGGCTCTTGGGAAGGGGACAGTGTGTCATATGAGCTTCAGAGCGAGAGGCCTTTATCAAGCGAGGCATGAGCCGCAGTTGAGACTGTCCCGCGCAAATATGGCAACCACCTGCTCACCATTGCTCGGTGTCTGCAAAGAATTAATTTGGAGTTTGGGGTAATTGTAACAAAAATACAAAATCTGGCCGCATCGCGTTCATTTCTCTCAGCCCAACGGCATTTAATTTGAAACAGGTCTTCTTTTGGTGGACGCTCACTCTTCTTTTTTTTGTTTTCGGGAAGGATTGTGGCAGGTTATTTGCCTGGGAGAGACAGCCGACAAGCACTTATATCCTCTCCGGGTCGCCTTATACCACTCCAGCTTCACATTCCACATGTCGCAGATACAGTGCATGCGGCAGGTTGTGCCAATGTTGCAGCTGTGTGCAAATCAAAAACCTTTAAGGACGCACTTTAAGGAAGCAACTGACCTATTGTAAAGTCAGCCAAAGAAACGATGCATCTGCATGTGTGTGTGTGTTTGTATATCATTGTGTGATATTCTTTGAGACTAAGCACCATCAGTGTCTCTCTATATGATTGAAGGTGTTGGCGAGATGCTGTGTGTGCGCATGCATTGGGAAAACCAACTGAATATTTCATCATGCATGAGCGTGTGCGCATGTGATTGAGTGTGTGTATATCTCCTGATTGAGATTGGTTTGACTGGCTGGGAGGGAACAGATGTCAGCATGTGTCGACTGCCAGCAAGACTGAACAAAGCCAATCGCATCGTCTCCCTGTCCAAGAGCACTAAACAAGGGACCTGCAAAACCGAGGCCTGATATTAGCTGTCAACAAAACATACAACAGCACACATGTGTGTGCACACATTTAAAAAAAAAAGCCTAGACCCACATCCACCGTAGCATCTAAACTTTTCCATTTACCCAAAATTTGGAAATGCAATGAATTGGCACTGTTTCTGAAAGCAAGCTCATGGTGCACACATTTGTTACTATTCTCCATGTTGTTATTTACTAGGTAGTGCTCCTGTGTGACCGCATGATTAATTAACATAGAACTATGAATTGCGTTAAGACCCAAACTGATAATTTACGGCCCTATCTCAAACACACATGGTCAAAACAAAGTGTTTAAATGGTTCTGGAAAATGTGAGTCATTCATTGAAGCATGCTCATCGGATATATTAGACAGAAGTTATGAGAGGACAAGGAAAGCATTTTGCTCGCTGATGCAAATGGTTAATATTAACATACATGCAAATGCCGTAATTATCTGCTATTTTTGAGGAATTTTTTACTTTTTTTATCTTTGTACAAAATGTCACGTGATCAATTTCCATAAAACTTTTAAGAGATATCAAGCAAATGTCAGTGAAACGTTTGAAATTAGGTGAGCGCGGAGAGGTAAGGAAAGGAAAAACTGAATGACTCTTGTTTGGTACTCATGTGTGTTGACAGCTTATGTGGTATTTTTGTTCTTTCAGGTAAAGCTCTTAATGACAGCTCTTACAAGGTTGTGCGAGTTTCTTCTTGGTCAGGTTTTTGAATGGTTCTCATTGTATCGATAATGACACCTCTTCTTCTGCATCAGAAGACATGCACACATAAATATAACCACACGGTGAGAGGAAGAGAGAAAGAGAGAGATTTTATGATGGGAATAAAAACGAAATGACTGTAAATAGTGGCTTAGTTTAAAGGAAGACTGTTTGTGTCTCTTAGATTTCAGAGTTACTGCTTCATGAGGTCGTGTGAGTAACATTTGGAAGGATGCATTACGGAACTATTAGCTTGATATCCAACACCAGAGACACATGCAGGGGCAAGGAGGTGATGGAGAGAAAGAAGAGCACAGAGAGAAAGAGAGAGAGAAAGCGAGGGTGTGATGCGCTATGACAAGAAAGCATCATGGGACTTGTGTGCATGGAAGTGTGCACGACAATATGTCATGCCTCTCTCTCTCCTTATCTCCTTATCTTCGTTAATTATTTATTTTTGATCAGTCAGCCTGTCTTGCAGCTGAAAGGACATCAGAGGTTAACTGGTAAAGGAGGTTTCCCAGGTGCACACGTTGGGATTGGCGAATTAAAGGGAGCCCCTGTTAGAGGGGCCGCTGCATCGACTGTTGTGCATCCAATCGAGCATGTTTGTAATGACATGCTGAAAGGAGTGCGAGAAGAACTGGAACAGCAAAATAAAAAAATTAAAAAATGAGCGACGGAGGAGGAGACGTAAGAAAGAAAAAGAAAAGCACACCAGATGCCTTGGATGACAGATTGCTGGAGTGCAACCCCATCAATGGCGTTTCTCTTTCTAAGACTGTGTGTATGAGGATGAGTGACTGTTTGTAGGGGCGGGGAAATATTTTGGTTGAGACCACAGGCAATGGATTTTGGGTTTATGGAGCTCCCAAAGTGGCCCAGCCATTGTGGCAAACATGAACGCGGCCCAGTTGCACACATGTGTTCCAACTCTGGTGACCTCTTAACTTCACCACATTGTAAACCACACTCCATCTCCCTTAAGACTTTTACAGCCTGCTAGGGGTGCATAACCCTAGGGTTAAAGAGCAATCTGTAACTAATTAGCCATTTGACTGCCAGTGCTGGTTGCCGAACAGGAAGAATGAAGCGGGGTGAGGTAGGACATTGGTGACGAGGATAGTGAAAAGACAGCAGGTGAAAAGAACCCATACGTAGTGTTTGAACGGGTCTAGATTAGGCTTAACCACAGAACCTGGTTACAAAGGCATCGGTCGTCGTTTATTGGCCACCCGGTGTGGTCCTTCAGTAATGACTGCCAGATCTGGAGCAGACAAGCGTTTTAGTCTTCACCAGTGTCTGAAGCATTCAGAATGTAACATGTGCTGCTATAATGGAACTACAGTGAATTGGTGTGTGTGTGTGTGTGTGTGTTTGTGTCTGTGTGTAGTCAAGCTACAGTCTGTTCATGTATACAGGATAAACTGTGAAAGCTAAAATTTAAAAGATTAAAATACTTTGAATTCTCATAATTACAGTGAATTAAAACTTAAATTGCTTACATTTTATAAACTGCCTGCTCAGATTAAAGATTAAATGTTTAATTACATGACAAAAGTTTTCATTGCATTTTTCACATACAGTTAATATGATCCCCGACTAAAACAAATATTGTGCAGCCGTGTCACTCAGTAACTTGAGTATCTATAGACCTAGAGTTGGCCATTGTAGCTTTGGTAAGTAATTGTCCATGCCTATAATCTGCATGACATTATTTTCACAAAGTTATACAGTAGCCTAGTAGTTTACACTGAGAGATTAATACTTTATATATCTCTTTTTAAAGTGCATTTTTAAAAACTTTGCTTTCAAGCCACCACAATGCTTTTGTATATATAAATGGGCAAAATGACTAAAGTAGTCTGTTTTTATTTGAAAATATGTGAAGTGTGATGTAAACGTCCTCAAAGAGGGCAACCTTTGAAAAATGGTGAATTCAGTGAGGCAGAGAATAATGGTCAAAAGAGATATAGAGAAAGCGAGGCATTATATATAAAAGTACATTTGTGAGAAAAAAAACAGAATATATGGAGAAAAGGAGAAAGGAGGCATTGTTAGGCAAAAGAGAGTGATGAATATAGATGATAGGAGAAGGGAGAGAGAAGCGCTGAGCAGGCCTTGTTAAGGCTGGGCCCCTGCCCCTCATCCATCAGAGTATCTGTGGAGGGATCAGGGCCGTGCAATGAGCCGTGGGCACCCTTACACATGTTGACACTCCTCAAAATAAGATCCATTTACCTCCAACCTGCCGTTCCAGCCGTAAACACACCCCTCGCTGGAGGTAAAGTCACCCCCCTCCACCACCAACCCCAAGTCTACATCTCAGATGGTCTCCGCTGCCAGGTTATCTCTGCTAGGTGAGATAAAGAAAGCTGAGGGAAAGTGTGCAGCACAAAAACTGTTACGCAAATAATCTACAGATGGCCCAAGTGGTCCTACGTAATATTGTGATAAAGGTCTCAATGGGTTCTCAACACTGCAGTCTCTGGTTTGAGCTACTTTATAGGAAGACAGGAATACCGTGATTCCATCTATGTGGGCACTTCGGCCCTATCTGCTCAGAATATAATGAGAGCAGAATTAGCTCTGGACTGTTTCGTTTTGCGTCCGTATTCAGGGCTGATTACTTTCATTATCATAGATCTATCAGCCTTTTATTTTTCCTCATCAAGTTGCAAATTTGGGTCTTCTTGTCCACTGTCCAGCCACTTTCACACCACCCTAAATGACTAATGATGCATTTAACTGGAGAATTAGCAGCAGAGTGGAGAGAGAGAGAGAGATGGCGAGAGAGAGAGAAAGAGAAAGAGAGAGAGAGAGAGAGTGAGAGAGAGTGAGCGAGAGCCATGTATTAACGCAACGTCATACCTCCATAAAAATGGAGTGCCTAACGAAAACAAAAGAACAAATCAGAGAGAGAGAGAGAGAAAGAGAGAGAGTTGTTGGGCGAACGGGAATGCGTCAGATAATGAGACATTTCTTTTACCCACCAGCCCTGTATGTGTGTGTGTGGTACCACGATGATACGCCTGTTTTCCCCCGGCCCCCATTATCAGTGCACTTGAACCCGGGCTAACAATGAGTTCATAGAGATTGAGAAGTGCCGAGCCCTTAATTGTATGTATTTAGTCACGCAAACAGAGGCAATGGCCTGAGAATGGCTAGTTAGCCAATGACATCATTTGAGCTTTGGAGTCGACTCAATGGACCCGTAGCAAATTTGCACAGTGGCAAACGTCTATCCATCGCTGTTAAGGAGGAACAGTATGGTGTCTCTCCAGATCAATGTGATTCCGTGTCTTGAGATTTACCACACAGCTTTGCTTTAAGATCTCAGACATCCCAAGTGACTTTCTACCACACTTCTTAACCATCTCTGTCTTCAGAATTTCTTTTTTTTAAGTACTTGCTTCATACTGTTGTGTGTGGCGGTGTGTGGAGTGCGTGATCTGTCAATCAATGGCTCTAGTCAGTGGCGGCGGTATGGAACCGCTGATCGCATCATGATGTTAGTGTGCCTGACTTGCTCTGCACAAAGGAAGAGGAGCACAAGGCTTCTCAAGCAGAGATGTCAGCACTCGAAAAATCAATCACCATCTGGGCTCTTCTCTTCCCAGACTAGAGGGAGGGAGAGAGAGAATGAGACACGAAAGAAAGAAAAATGGAGGAAAAAAGAAACGGAAAGGACCAGCTGAGAGGCGCAACATTGTGGCAACATTGTAGCAACGTTTTGGCAATGTGACAGCCAGTCCACCCATTAAGCGTTGTGAGAACAACGCACATTAGCCGCAAGCAAGGTCACACAAAGCAAACACAGATTAGCCGAAAGAAAGCAACGATTTGTCTGCTTGACTAACACCTTGGGACCCAGGGGTCATCAGGTTTACCACAGATTTTTGTGTGACTCCTTTTATGATTCACCCTTTTTTTGTACAATTCTTTCCCATCTGCTTTGTGGCTAAGCTCTTTTATCAGACTTTTAAGTGTAAACTTCTCTCTCTTCCCTTATAAACACAAAGATAAATACTTTACACAGACGGCGCCTCTTTTAAAGACCCCTACGGGTGGCTCGGCATTCGTGGAGGGGTGTTGGGACAGCGGCGTGATTTTTGCAGCAGCGTTGCCTCTTTTCAGTAGCACAGCTGTGTGAAAAATACCAGTTAGAAAGGGTGCTGAGGCAGCAAAAGCATTTAATACTCAACAAACAGTTATCTAAGCCCATGTCCAATAACCAGACACCACTGTAATGTGACCTACATACTAAGTGAATAAGAATTTTTACATCAGGGAGGGGCTGAGGAGAACAGCACAGAGCACAGCTCATTCAGCTGACAGTAATTAAATAGCAAGTATTCCTTTTCACTGCCCTTTTGCCTCTCTCCCAGCTAAGAAAGTATAATGTAACAGAACATATTGTGCCCTTCTATGTATTCTTTTTTTTTCCTCTCTCTCCATCTCTCTCTCTCTCACCCTCCCTTGCTTTCTTACTACTTCTCTCTCCGCCTCCCAGCTCTCTGTCTCCTGCTTAACCTCAGCCAGATTTAATTAAATGAAGAATTGGAGTTTGATTGTGCATTTGATCGCTTGCTTTGTGATGGTGATTTTGCAGATCACAAATAGTTGCTGGGACTGCACAGGTGCATGCATTTTTTTTTTTTACCTCAGATCACTTAGAGTCTGTAGACCTCGAATGTAAACAGATGCATTCTTGCTCTCCATGGAAGATTGGTGGCAAACTGAAACCTCAATCCTGCTGTAAGATCAAGTAGGTCCTTTGCAAACATATCATTGAAAGATGATGAAACAGGTCAAATGAACCTACAGTAGAAAGCAGGCTGCCAGAAACAAAGCAGGTGTCCATATTAATGCTTAGTGCATTGTTGGGGAGGCAGGTGCAAAGAGCAGTGTCAGGGAAAAGAAAAATTAATCCTGCAATTAGATTTACGAGAAGTCATAAAGTTGTCAATTTTCCACTTTTAGGTTCTTCCAACCAATGACTAAGGTTCACATATTAATGCTTCACGTATGATGCTAGTGAAAGTGTTTTCGGTGAAAATTTGAGGAAGCAACGGGGGTGGGGAGAGGAATAACACACAGGCTGTGTGTGTTGAGGGCTATATCAGACTCGAGTTCAAAGACTAAGAGTCAAACATCTCCAAATACAGCACTGAGTGATGCAAATGATGCGTTTAGCACAAGGCATAACATGTTCCCATTTGGAAAGACTGGAGATTATATAAATAGCCGAGCATGAGTCAGACAGCCAGTCCCTATTCTGAAAACAGGATTTTGTTTTCATTAAACAACAGCGCATAAAAAACTTTGAGGCAGAAAGAGGGTTATAAGGCAAAAGGAAAAAACGAAAAACAAAAACTACTACAGATCAATTACTGCATGTCAAGAAAAGTTTAATTGAATTCCCATCTAAAGCTGCCACACTGGTTGTATGTAGGTGCGTTTGTTAGCATTCGTCTGGTCATGTCGCCTTCAATCACATTCACAGGCGCATTCAAAGGTCTGCACAAAAAAAGACAAAGAGAGTCAGACCGACAACAAAAACATTGGAAACTTACAAAAAAGACGAAGGAAATAAAAGTGCGATGCAAACACCAGATCAAGTCTCAGCGTTCAAATGGGGATTAAGTTAAATCTTTGAGTAAACCCAAAAGTTACTGGGAAGGAGGGGGAGAAGGGAGGGTCGGGAACCACAACAATTCCGCTTCTGCAGTGGCCTGAGGAACTTTGATGCTAAATGCGTATGAAGAATCAGACAAAACAAGGTTAAAAAAAAATGCCGTGAGATTTCCTCCATGGCAAGTTTACACGCACCTTCATTCTTTTAATTCAATTATAGACACTACTGTGTTTCCTGCTTGTCTTCCCTTTTCTGTCGTTTTTATGGTGAGGTATTACAGCACAGCCTCACATTTCTGTAAAGCCCTCATAAATATAGAGAGGATAGAGGTGAAGAGGAGAGGGAAAAGCATCACATTATTTATCCTTCTCCTTTTCAGATTCGCTCTCCGAACGCTTTGTCGATGACCGCTGTTTCTTCACACTACCGCTATCTTTAAGCCCCCACTGATTTTAAGCTTCCATGTAGAAACCAGTCTCCATTGAGGAGAAGTCCTTTGTAAACTTAAATACACCCCAATGTGTCCCTCAACAAAAGCTTCTCCAATTCCTTTCTGTCTGGCCTTTTTTTAATGCCTTAAGTTTAGGTGGTCTGTGGGTGGTAGATTTTTTTTCCTCTCTCTCTCACTCTTTTTTTTAATCAAGCATTAGCGCTGCTCCCCATTCAGCGCCACAGCGACTATAAAAATTCATCAGGATTAAAATGACCTCACAAGCAAAATTAAAGTTCCTATAGTACACAATGGGGGCTGTATCTTTTTTAACATGTCCTCAGGGCCTTGGGAACAGAATTGTTTCCTGACAAAGTGCTCTCGCATTGACAATGGGCACCTTTCAGGCCTTCTACACCGACTGCCTTTAGAGAGCAGGAGAGGGACTTATTTCACATATCAATCAAAGAGAGGATGAAAAAATGGAGTGAGAGAGAAGGGGAGTGAGAGAAAGACCCTCATCTAGTGCAAGTGGTGCTTCAAAATGTGAACGGATCAAAATAGGGTATATGCTGCTTTTATGGGGGTCATTGACGGATGTTTAGAGGTGGATGGAGGGTGAGAGTGAAAGTTGAGCAAAGACTGTGGGAAGGGAATCGTAGAGAGTAAAAGACATATCTGATGCCCAACCAAGTGTGTTTGTGAGAGAGAGTGCTCAAAAGTACTGAATCAAACCGCAGAGGTTTTACCTGATATTCTCAAAAAAGCACAACCATCTTAACAGTGGCACACATACACACTCCTTTTATACCCGTATAAAGACCCCAGCGTCTGTGCCGCGTGCCACCCACAGCGTCCTCCGTGTGGCTGTGTCACTAATCACGCTGGAAATGAATTGGGTGCCAGGAGAGGTAATTCCACATCGCATTTGAGCACCTCAGCCCAGATCTGAGGGACACATATAAATATAGTATTCCTGGACAGGTGGATTAATGAGGCTCCTTAAAGGCCTTCTTTATAGGTCAGTGCCTGCACCACATAGCCACGACAGCCTAATCCCCAAAAAATCGTCTCATCTACCGCTCAATTCATTAAAGTGCAGAAAGGGATGGGGGAAGAGAGAGAGCGGGAGAGGGAGTGGGAAAGATGGAAAGGACTAAGGAAAATATCTGAAGGGTATATACATGAGAGGACGTGGAAGCAATGGTTTACTGGTAATTCAAAGCACTTTGATTTGAGAGCATGTACACAAGTAGTTGGGAAAACAACGTGTAGGTGTCCTTTGCTACAAAGTACTCTGCTTCAATTATATTTTTTATGCCTTCTTTGCATTTAATAGTAAAGAACGTATTTACATTCCAGGCAAAATATGTGGTTGAACAGAAATACAAACAATTTAGCCTGTGTCATCACTTCAGCTGATGTGGTTTTAGAATTGGGGCAGGGCATTTTTTTGGACAGCGCTTTGATAGGATATCATATTAAACCTGATTAGATCATAGTAATAGCTTTAGGGCTCTTATGATAGATGCTAGCCTTAGGACCTGACTGTTTTCTTAATATTTCTTCTTGTGTGCAGAGCTTGAATTAATCTTTTGCTTATGTGGGTACAAACAGCTGAGCAAGGCAAAGTCTCTTTACACCTGAGAAGCAGGATGGAGTGTATAAATATTTGTGTGAGCACACGTTTGGGCCTATATGAATTGTATACATTGACAATACATGTGTAAATGTGATTATAAATATTACAAGCTTTTTTTATTTTTGTTTTGGATCACCTAATTAGTTCTAATATCTTCTCTAACAAACCCGGACAGATTCTGAGCACATTACTGCTGGGTGTGTCAGCACCTGTCACCCAAGTCCCAACCCTAGTCTCAATCTGCCCTCTGATATCATCCACTGTCATTCTACTATCATTTTTATACATGCTCATCAGAGTTGCACCTTCTCCATTGCACATGGGGTCGTCTTGCATTAACTCAGGGCCGGGCGACATCTATCTTGCATGCACACCTTGAGGGCATCTCTTAAATGGCGGAATTTGGTCATTATGTGACATTAACCTCATTAGAAAACACTCTTTAGAGGCTGAGAGATAAAATTGATTTACAGCTGCCATTTCAACCACTGCTCTGCCGATCAATTGTTAAACTATCCTTTTTATGGCCCGCAATGCTGCATCTCGTGCTGCAAGCTCCTCTCCACCCAGCCCTTTGCTGTTGGCATGCCAGGTGTGTGTGTATGTGTGTGTGTGTTTATGTATGTGTGGCTCGTGAAAAAAGGCGCAATGCTCGGTGTGGTTGAAAATTGAAAAATACCTTCCATAAGTGAGAATCTGCCATCCACTCACAATACAGCAATGTGATAGCTTTTTTAAAGCTTTGTGTGTGTGTGTGTGTGTGTGTGTGTGTGTGTGTGTGTGTGTGTGTGTGTGTCAAGGTAAACCTATCTGCACAGAAGATGTGTATATTTAAGGCTTATTTATAGTACATATTTAGCCGTATGAATCCGTGTGTGTGCGTGTGGCTCCATCCATCTCTCTTGTATACGTGTGTGTGTATGTATCTGCGTTTGTGTGTAAATGTCAGCATGTCAAGTCGGTGACAGCTGGGTTTAGTGTGGCCATTTAAAGCAAACACACGCTATATTCCACTGATAAATCGATAACGCCTCCCTCTCTACCCACTGGCTGCCTTGTGCAATCCCTGAGATTGATCTGTGGCTAGCACTCATAGAGACCAGGACACTTTTGAAGTATGAATAAAATATAGCAGGTTTGTGTTTCACATTTTCGTCAATGGTTCTGGTCATACGAGGCCACGGTACGCACATACAAGATAGACTTGTGTCTGCATCAACACCACCTCTGTGGCAAAATCCCACCTCTTGTGTCAAAGGTGTCGATGACCTGGTTTGTGTTAGCCCTTCACATTTTCCAGGGCACTCCATATTGAAGCCACAGACTTAATGGCGGACAATAGCATTTTAAAATAATGTGCGCTCTCAATTATTTGAACCTTTAAAGTACCATAACCCTCATAACCACAAGGCTCTACACTCTGTCACACACACATACATAGGCATACACTGCGCATCTTCCCACTCTGCTCAGAATTATGACACATATTCATTTCACGTCATCCTTCTGACTTTGGCAAGAGGCAAAACGAGAGAGAGAGTGTGAAAGAGCATTGAGAAAATGGCTTTGCACCACAGCATTTAGGTGTCAAGCTCGCAGGCCATCTTGACTTTAATATAAATAGATATAAATCAACGTGGCAGCAGATTTTTTTTTTACATTTATTTATTTATTATTATTTTTATTTTATTTTTTTTAATGTGCCATCAACAGATGAGTGACACATATTCACAGCATATTGCCACTCGGCTGCATGGGCCTTTTCACAGGCTCTGTTAGAAATAGCTTCTAGGTGAGCTAACCCAAGAACCTGGCAGACAGCCGGCCGCTCACATCCTCCCACCGGGACCACCGCACCCCAAGCTTCCCAGATACCTGCTTCAAAACTTTTTAGGTCACATTTTCTGAGTGGCTTCATCACAATGACAGTGTCATAAAAAATAAAAATAAAGAATTGTACTTTAAGGGGGATTCTGTGAAAGTACTCACCAAAATATGTAATATAAACACATCTGTACTCAATTAACAGGGAATTCTCGTCCTGCTTGTAAAGGATCACTGTCCTGCAGATCTCCAACATATATGTTTGGCAGTTTCTAATGAGTCTGAATTGTAGCCCAAGTTTGGACACCTCTGAAACTTTTTGAAAACCGGAATGCCGGCAGCTAGCTCTCTGCAACTCTCACATGGTCGCCCACTGAAGCTAAGTAGGGCTGCGTCCTGTCAGTAACTGGATGGGAGACCACATGGGAAAGCTAGGTTGCTGCCGGTAGTGGTGTTAGTGAGGGCCAGCAGGGGGCGCTCAACCTGCGGTCTGTGTGGGTCCTAACGCCCCAGTATATTGATGGGGACTCTATACTGCTCAGATGAGATGTTAAACTGAGGTCCCGACTCTCTGTGGTCGATAAAAATCCCCGGATGTCCTCCGAAAAAGAGTAGGGGTTTAACCCCAGCATCCTGGCCAAATTTGCCCACTGGCCTCCGTCCACCATGGCCTCCTAAACATCCCCATATGATAAATGGCTTCATCAATCTATGTCCTCTCCACCAATCAGCTGGTGTGTGGTGTGCCAGGTGGATGCTGCACACTGGTGGTGGATGAGGAGATTCCCCCCAAAAATGTGTAAAGTGCTTTGAGTGTCCAGAAAAGCGCTATATAAATGTAAGGAATTATTATTATTATTATTATTATTATTATTATTATTATTATTATTA
>CAIGQV010000818.1:3255942-3278847 GCA_903798115.1 Danio jaintianensis | reverse complement strand
AGAGAGAGAGAGAGAGAGAGAGAGAGAGAGAGAGAGAGAGAGAGAGAATACCTACTTAGCCAGTCTCTTATCTTCATTTACTCTTCTCTCTCCTTCTATCTCTCTCTTTTTTCACCTTTGCTGTTTTTCATGGAGTATTGCTGCTTCTCAAAAGACAGAAAGCAGACAATTTGGAGCACAGAGAACGTTGATAGTGCTGTGAAGTGCCCCCTCGAGGAGGTCCAGGCGCACACACACACACATTGGAGAGTTGTTCATTTATTCCTTGCTCTGATGAGAACAGCACTTCGTGTCTTTAGTGTTTTGTGGCTCATAACACAATTCTCTTATATATACTTCTGTATATATATATATATATACTCACACATTAGAAAGAGAGACGACCATATTCTTCCTTTACTCACTGTTCTGCTCATATGTATAAATGATGCAGAGACATAATTGGTTTACTGCTTGTTTAAACAGAACATTGATTTTCTAGACTGCAACAAAAACATATTTAAGTCCTCAATGCTCAGCTTCCCAGTAATGTAGACTGAAATACACACTGTCAAAAGTGCGCGTGATGCTTTAGGTGTGCGTATTGTTTCTTTCTTTGTTTCAAATGCTAAAATATATGGTGACAGACCTTGATAGGTGTTTTGTTGGTATATCGCTCTCCTGGTTTAATGAGGTTGTTTTCTATTCCGACCCAATTGTCAGTTCGCCTCTACGTTCTCTCTGTCATTCTCTGCCTCTAATGCATTGACAAAGAGAGGCTTTTTTCCCCTCCTCTGAATCAACCGTTCCCTGAATCAAAGCGTGAGAACTTCAGCTGTATGCCACAGCAGCCCTCTTCTGCCACACTTCCTCTGTCTCCCTGCCTGTAGCTTGGCGGCTTCCTCCTCAGCAGGGGGAAAGGTAAATCATGTGAGGAGAAGGACTGGGGAAGGGTAGCTGACTGTGACACGTACCTGTCAGCAGGTACTCAAAATAATTGGTAAATGACTGTAGCGGGATGGAGAGGGCTCTCTCTTTCCCTGCTCCATTTGATAAATATTTGAAGTTGCCAGGCGGTTGTCGAGCGCAGCGCAGAGAGTGAGAATATCACAGACGTTGAGCTAGGAAAGCAGACGTAACGGAGACGGGCGTAATGTGCGGATTGAAAGAGATGTGAGTGAGACACAAGTTGAGTAATACATTTCAGAAGTTAAAAGCAAATCTGCTGGGACTCGATTTTATAACCTAGTGAAGGAGACCTGCGTTTATACCTGCATTAACTCAATTACATAGAGTATGCTTATATTAGATAGGCTAGGCGCACACACTTGCACGGACTTCAGTTGGCAGCCCTCTGCCACTCACACACATTAAATGCGAAAAATGCATAATTCTTCATAATTTTGAAACAATGCCATGGAAAGTTCAGTCCGATAATTACTCGGCGGACAAATGTGCTTTAACATTGGGAAATCTTCGCTCCCTGCCAATTTTAGGAGCGCCATTGGGCTCTGTTTGTCTGATAATGAACAGTATTCATTTTCATCATGTTCCTTCACCCCTCCTCAACTCCCTTTACACCATAGTCAATTAAAGCCCTGAGGGCCCTTCTGTGCATAAAGGGATATATAACTCTTTTGACATTTGGCTGCGGACATATTAGGCACACCCAGAGCACATTTAGAGCAAATAGCCTTTATAGCACATTTAAAACGCCCCATTCCAGCTACAGCCAAAAAGGGTGACTGAGGTCTGGCCAAAGAGTCTTCATTTGCTTTACGAGGAAAGGTGAGGGCATTGCATCAGCATGTCGAGTTGAAGGAGAACAGAAGAGTAAATGGGAATTCTGATCAGGTATATATTTTTGCAGGTTCAATATTTTGGCACTACTCCAACGGGAAGCTAAGGGTTTTTGGTAATCTGAGCCACAAAGGTTTCAAAGATGGTATTTCGAAGACAGCTGGGTAATGGCATCTTTGAGACAACCAACATGAACACCAATCCTGGCCAAAGGACTTTGGATGGCAAAGGACCCCTTAGTGTAGAATAAGTGTGCTAGGCTAAAATGAAGGAGTGAGTATACGAGGCCACGGAGGCACGTCCGTAGCCGTTTCCGCTCTGACGATAGTGACTGGGGGACCCAGATAGGACGTTTGGGTAATGAGGCGTGAGGAGCACGTCCTATCCTCACACGCCTAGCGAGTGCTCCTCCAGGGCTGTCTGGAGCAGACTTGCAGGGTCATGCATGGCACTCATTGGCATAAAACAGCTAGAGGTGTGAAACTCATCCCCTGAGCCCTTAGCCTCTTCGCCCTATAATGCTGAGTCAACTGAGTGACGAGGCAGCCTGCTCTGATCTGTGGAGCTGGGACTTAATCGTTGTTCCAGCACTGGGAGGTCTTCCGAGATTAGACACCAAAGGTTATGGAGCCACTTGGCTTGAGTTACAACATCTTAAGGTGTTTTAACACCCTTTTCAAGGATTAACAATACCTTTTATGTTGTAGGCATAGACCTGTGGCTGTAAAGTAAACTCTCTCGTTTCACTCTGTCAAAGCTCAGAAATCATCCCTGTTCGCCCAATGTCAGAATTCCGGTGTCATCAGAAATAGCCCAGTCCTTCAATATTCGCCTTTGCTATCTTCTGTAACAAATAAATGTCCTGATACAGCAGCTCTCTCTCCTCGGGACATTTCCATTGACATACGAGAATCTGGGAGGAATTTTTGCATTGCTTGCATTCCAAATGAGCCACAGTAAGTGTTTTATGTGGACATTATTATCCCGATATGGCTCTCAATGCATGTAAAAAGGAATGACCCCACCATCGTGATTTATTCATTCCTGTCTTGGATATATGCATAGGCTCCGAAAATCCTCGATTCTGCTCAGAATGAAGGCAGATATATAATTCATGAAAGCTAATGCATTGTTTCTGTTGCTTCATCTCGTGTCTACTTTTCCCCCTCTCTGCCAGCCCATTCTCTGGCAAAAGGTTGGCAATAATATCAGTATTGAAATGAGAAGTTTGAAAGACGCACCGCTTCCTTTTTATGTGTGTGTAAACTGATTTGAATCACACATTGGGGGCTTACTGAGCGGAGCTTTAAATGTTAAATGGGGGTTGAAGTCTGCCTGAACTAATTTGTAGAGCTTTGCACCATGTTGACATTTAAATGTGATAAGAATAGAAAACTGTATGCCGACCTATTTTGAAGATGCTTTCGGAATACATTCGCATCAGCCGCGGTCTATAATTAATAAAAAAAGACAGGATACCCCCTCCCCCTCCAACCTTTTTTTTGCACCAGATTTGATTATAATACAACCCTTACAAGGCACAGAACGACAGAAAAAATAAAGAGGGACTAAAATATGAGCATAGAGGGAATTAAGAGGGAAGTGGATAGCACACACCTGGGTTTGGAGGAGGGGTAGAGATTGCATCGGCTGGCTGCTGTGCTATCACATTACCACGATCCAGCCCCTGTGTTTGTGAGAGCGAGCGGGGAGGAGAGGGACCTCGCCAAATCAGCATGCAAATAACGCCACATTGTTAACTTAATCAGATGCAGGAGAGAAAATATGGAGAGGGGAGAGGGAGGGAGGCAAGGAAAGATCGAGGGGAGGGGGCGGCACAAACAAGAGTCAGGGTCTTCTGAAATGGCGGAGAGTGAAAGATTAAACCTCTCTACCGATGGGGATGATGTTTGTGGGGTGCTGGTGTCAGGTCCCGCAGGGGTTAAGGGTGCATGTGTGTGTATATGCATGCACTACTGTTTGGGTTTGTATGTGTGTGCGTTAAATAGAAGGTAGAGACGATAGAGGCCTCTTCTCATAGATGTATGAAGTGTTTCAGACATGCCGAGCCCAGTGATTGGCTTCATCACAGCCAATCAAGTGACAGAGACCTGATGATCTATGTCTGTTTTAGGAAACCCCGTGTAACAGGTGTCACATAGTTACTAGGGCTGTTTATGAATAAACTTATACACACTAGCTGCAGTCCAAATTATCAGTCCTCCTGTGATATTCTAATTCTTTTAAAAATATTTCCCCTCTGCTGTTTAACAGAGAGAATATATTTAAACATAATAATTTTAATAACTATTTTTATTTTTTACATTTAGTATTTTTTTCCCCAATTTGGAGTCACAAAAGCTTGATTTGATTCAATTTGATTCATTCAAAATAATTTAAAACACTGTAGAAAATAATGTCTGGGCTTCCCTACCCCCTCATTTTATTAGGGGAATGATTCTTCTCAGACTGTCAGTACATTTATATCCATTTTAATGTAAACAAGCCATATTAGCACACTATAAAAACCTCCCATTTTCTCATCCAGCTGCTGTGTACTGTAGCTTCTGACAGCCAAATTGCAAGGTGAGGTCATGACCTCCTGACAGCGCTCATACGGAGATCAGTATGTGAGGCGTGCTGGCGACCGATGGGAACACACACAACATGTTAACATGGCAGCTCCAATCAAACCAAAACAGATGAAGGGAGTAATATGCGCAGTCCCTACCCACGCATTAGAACCAAATAGCCACGTGCCCACCTCATGTCTCATGGGACTGAGCGATACCGGGAGGTCGTTTTTCACTAAAACATTCTTGGCTTTATGAACTTATCTTTCCTCTTTTTCCGTTTGCTTGCCTTCTGTCCCGTTGACTGCGGGTCACCACAGCAGCCCCCCCTTGAAAGAGGATGAATGTGTTATCATGTTCAAGGTCACAGAGGGCAGGGAGGAGGATAAGAATGTGTCAAGCTGGCCAGGGGAAGAAGATCGAGGGATTGAGTGAGGAGACGTGTGGAATCTGGTATGCTGGCCAACCCAGAACTCTCTCAAACTGTGCCTCTGTCTCTTCCCCATCAGTTAAACTCAGCTGCCCAAATGCTGCAGGTGGAGGGTCTTCCAGCAGCAGGCTGTGACTTCCAGGTCAAATGGGCTTTGCTTTGACTCTGAAGTCTTTTGACTCTCAGACTTTGATTACTGCTGCTAGTACAGAGGATTGTTTAGCTGTAGAGAATGTGAGACTCCTGTCTGTTTTTCTAAATGCTGTAAAACATTGATTGTCGTAGTGAGGGTCAATGATGTCGAGAAATGAAATTTAATGAAATGAAATTAAATTAAATTAAATTAAATTTAATTAAATTTAATTTAATTAAATTTAATTAAAAGTTGTTAATACTACTACTACTACTACTACTACTACTACTACTACTAATAATAATAATAATATTATTATTATTTTGCCAGTGTTAGTTCACTAGCTTATAGGAGTTTTAGAATCATTCAGAGGAATCAACCTACTAATAGTCTACTTATAGTTGCCTCTGCATATTTGATTTATTCATTTATTCATGACACTGAAAAACTGCTCACTTGATCTTTAAGTTCTGCCCATGCATTGCCCTAAATGGGTCCTTGAAGCATCAAGTAGAAAAATGTTAATTTGGATGTTAATGTTAAAATATCTGTAAAGCTACAGACTGTGCAACACCTGCTTATTTTTGTTGCTTTTTGCATAAAAAGAAACAGAGAATGTAGCTTTCTGGTTGCGTAAATCATAAACCATTTTTTTTCATACATATAAACAAAAGCCTTTGAGGTTGGACCAGCTCTGCTTTGGTCGTTTAATCATAGTTGTGTGACAGCGTAACGTTGGCATGGAGGTAAACGTTTTCTGCCCGGCTTGTGGTCGAGCAACGTTTCTCTCTCTCTCCGTCTCTGATCCTGCTGGGATCTGTGGCCTCACCATTTCCGATAAAGCCTGATAAATAAACATGTGCCCTGATCTCCCTGAGGTCCTCCACCCTCTCTCCAGAGTCCAGCCATTCCACACACACTTCCTCCCCTCACAATTAGCCCACAATAAAACACTAAGACTTTTCTCTTAATAAAGAGAGGCTTTTTAACTCACACTCAGCCTCCACGGTCTTCCTCTTCTGCTCAGCACTGATGAGTGAACATGTACAGAAGAAATACAGTTTTGGTAGGCCTATCTCGTCTTAACATTCACAGACTAACAATAGAGCAGCAGACAAAGAAAAATGCAAATAAAACAATGTAAAAGAAAAAATAATAAATATATATACATATATTATAACATATACACAATAAGAATCGCAATCATTTCCAGTCAACTCTGACTTCCTGATGGCTTTGATAAGATTAGTGGCTTTCTTAAACAGGATGTGAGAAGGCTGCTTTAAAAAAAAACAACTAAAAAACATGTTTTATGGACAGAGAATGCTTGCATAACTGTACGACTCTGTATAGACTTTCTCACAAAAGTGAAACTTTCTCTCGGCTTGGCTCAGGGAGTTTATCAAAGTGACAGAATAAAGAAGATTTAACATCAGCCATATTAAAAAGACATGCAGCGGTTCAATATTTAAAAAGCCCATTTACCACGACAGAAGTGCTTTTTCATTCAAGAGCATATGGCTACGGTACCTGTTTATAGTCTTATCGTCTTTCTGTGTGTGGGGGGAAAAAGGAGCAACAAAAAATGAGATATTTTCAAAAGACATTGAAGAATCATTCAATTAACAGCGGCATGATGTAAAATAATTACTCGACTTGCCTCCCTTAATGAGTATCTCTAATTAGCCATACATTTGTTTTGTGAAAACTCCAAACTACAGGCTGTGGTTGTGAAGAGCTGGTAAGTATGTTGAAGTAGCGGCAGATTTTTCTCTCTTCTGCTGTCTGTCTTACGTTGAGCGGGTTCGAGGCACAATTCGGGGCCGATGTATGCACACAAGCAGCATTAAACACATTTAGTCTCTCTCTCTCTTCTCTTTTTTTCTCTTTTATTTTAATTAGCCATGCAACAATTAAAAGATTCACAAACTAAATTGAACCTTGTCTCCCTCTCCTCTCGACTCGATTTCAGCACCTGTCAAAACAACACCCCTTGTTGGAGTCATTATGCAAAACTCATACGCACAAAACCAGCATGTGCGAGAAGAAAACAGCAATTATTTCTGATATTCACTTATTTGGGGGTTACATTGACATTTAAGTTTTCCACAAAGGTAATCTTTGTTCGCCGCGGCTGAGAGGTAGAGAGGGTGTCGCGAGAAAACAGACTGTCAACTTCAGACAGTCAAATAAGTGATTGTGATACAGCTTCATATCACATTTAGTCAGGCCCTCTTTGGTGTCCTTAAAGGGATAGTTCAGCTTCAAATGAAGTCTTTTTATTTTCTAATGCAGTATGCAAAAGATGATGTACTGAAAATGTTTGTTTTTGTACACACTGTGAAAGTCAGTGGGCTGCGGTGTAGTTTTGGACCCTATTGACTTTCATTATACAGATCTTCGGTTGTGTTCCACTGAAATAATGCAGGTTTAGAAATGTCATGGGGGCAGTGCAGAAGATCAGAGCTTAATACAGCATTGGCAATTTTGGTGGAGGGATGAAGCATTTGATTTATTAATAAATTATTTCTGGTAGTAGCTGACAGTATTGTCCAAGAGTTGTTTTCCTGAGCAAGATGAAAGATGACGTAAGGCTTGGATGATGGCCCTTTTGCCCATCCAAACTGTGTTCATTGTTTTTCTTTGTGCTGAGGTGTAGTCATGCATGATGGCTGGTTTGATCACAACCTACTTAGCTTTGGGTACACACACCACAATTTTAGCCACAATTTTTACTAGCCAGCATTGTTACTAAAATCACAGACAAATGGCTGTGACTGGAGGCAAATCGTTGCTCATTCATTTTGAGTTAATGTGCATTTTCAAAGACGCGATTTGAGAAAAGTGTTGCTGTGTCGCCTATGGCCATGAGATATTTAGGATGCTAAATATCTGGGCCTGTCTGCAACAAAAATTGTGTTTTGACTGGACTTTACATTTGTGGTGACCTACAGTCAATCTGAGGACAAGATACAGAGTAAAGAAATGTTCAAAGGAAAGAGCCATAGGCATGCAGCAGAACATCAGGAAGAAAACATTCTCTCATCATGTCACTGCAAATCAATGCACAGACAGCTTAAACTTGACAGCACTAACAAAAAACACTGCTAGTGTTAACTAGTAATGTGCCTCCTAAAGAGTTCATCCAAAAATGAAAAGTATGTTTTTAAAACCTCATGTCGTTCCAAACCCATCCATGGTTCCAAGAATCCAAGACATTTGTCCAGCATTTCCATCTTGGGGGAAACACATACTAACACGGACACTAAAGGCCGCAGCATCTAGTGTCTGTCAATATTAAAATCATGGGAGTGAGTTATATATGCATAGCTCTTACTAGCTGGTGTAAAACTCATTTCCATCTTAGTCCCAGCTCCAGTTTAACACCTGTGGTTCTACTTGCCCCAATCCTAGCGGGATTCAAATCAGTTTTTCCATCATGGTGGTACAGGCAAACTAATAAGGACAGTAAAGATCACATCCTCCAGTGTCGGCTACTTGAGTGCCTCTGGAGATCAGTGAATTGAGATTAACCTGCACAGCTCTTACTAGCTGACTTCCTATAGAATTCTGGTATTTGACAGTATATAAAAAATTATATATACTGTATGACATACAAGTTCATTTGGATTTCACATAAAATATTTGTCATCTGTTACCCTGGAGCACAACATCAGTCTTCTGTTGCATTGGTATATTTTTGGCAATAACCAAAAATGCATAGTATGGCTCCATTAGGATTTAACTGTAAATATATAAAAACTACATTTTTTTATTAGTAATGTGGATTACTAAGCACTTAAAGGCATTTAAAATAAAATCTCACACCTTTTTATACATGCTTATGACAACTATCATTATCACTCAATTATGTCATTTTAAATGCAAAAATGACAATGTTTGAGATGTCTTTGTTATGACAACTTGACATAAGCAAATACAACGTAAGCTGTCTTGGTCATGACAACTTGACTATGAAGACAACATAACTCATAACAACTCATAAGTCTGTCATAAACATAGTGACATGAGACCATTATAATTGTCATGAATATTTTTCTGATCACTGTTTTAGTGGAACAAACTGAATTTGTAATTAAAATTTCTCATTAAAAGTGTCTACTGTAGATCATTTTGAGGGATGTAAACAAAAACAATGGTCCAAGAGTTTTTCCTGTTTTACATTTTTAATTTCTATAGCTTCCGAGAATCCAAAAACAGCCACATATTGATAAATAATGTTATGATAGCTGTTTTAATATTACATTATGATTGAATTGCCTGTTATTACAGTTATGAAATAGTTTGGTAACTAGCAGGAAATGTTCATGGGCCAATGACATCACCACATTAAAATGGTCTATAATTTCATAATAGTGTCATTAATATTTAATGACATCTTAATGACAAATTCAATTTGTAACACAGTAGTTGAGGTCAATAATGATATTAATGGTACTGTAATACAATTAATGACACAATTATACTGACCTTATGACAATCATGTTTATGAACTATCTATGACAAGTTATGTTGTCTTGATAAAGTTGTCCTGACAAAGACGTTAGCATGTTGTCATGTACTTGATTATGTCAAGTTGTCATAACAAAAGACATTTCAAACAATATTGTCTTTTTTATTATAAAATTACATAACTAAGCTAATGACACTAATGACAGTTGTCATAAGCGTGCATACAATCTCAATCATATTCATAACATTTGCCATGTCATGATTATAAAGGTGTCCTGACAGTCTTAGGAATGCCCCCTTTGAGTAAAATGTTACTAGAAAGCAGTATTTTAAAATATAGCACAAATTGGCATTTATATATAATTTCTCAACAATTCAAGTTACAAATATGTACATATATGTTCAAATATATTAGCTATACTCTATATTTATATGCTTATATATGGTCATATATCAGATTTCTGTATGGACTTTGTTATACCAGTGTTAGGCACATCCCTGTTTCTAATGGGACTGCCATAAGAACTTACAGATCAGACTGGGTTAATTATTATTTTTCACTTTTAAGTGCCTGTCACCTCATGTACAATTTCTACATAGGCGGAAACCATAAGGGAAAGTTTTAGAAATGAATCGTCACGCATTGACCTTTAGCAAAGTATGTTTTATGCTATTTTAGCCTTCAATGCCGGTCACTTGACTTCACGTCTTTCTTTGTTTGCGAGCGAGGTGAACAGCGTAGCGATTTTCTTTGTAACTACCCCACTTTTCATGCACAGACCCCCTCTAACCCACCTCTGCGATTTAACAAATGCTCACAGTTATCCATCTTGTTTCCATTCTCACAGTCTGAGATCTACAGGCAGGAGGCTCGACATGCTGTGACTACCATTGTACCTCTCTCACACGCACATACACACACACATCGGGCACATCTGCTGGTCTTCGGGATAATGCTGCAAATGTTTAACATAAAGGAAGGCTTTGAGCTCTAGGCCGGCTCTGGATGATGATGAGGATGAGGATGCAGCAGGCCAGGACAATGAACTGTGGGAATTCTTTGGTCTCCCACTGATCTTCCCTCCCCTGGCATCCCAACAAGCCTGTCAGACACACAGGATAAAAGGAGCAGCATTTTTCTCCCTGCTCATCCTTTCGTGGGCTCTTACTGATCTGTAGAGATGAGCTGAAAGCTGAACTACCTGTTGAAATGTTCTCTTAAGACGCTCTCAATAACATATTGTATGAGACAGGCACCATCAGAGACAGAGAGAGTTTTGCGGGTTGAGCTAACAGAAGAAGCTGTGTATATAGAGGAAGACAGTGCAACCTGGGTATATTTGTAACTGTAACAATTTGCCTGTGGTGGCCTCGCAACTCATGAACTAGGTTTAATTAGGTCACTTACTGTCTAACCACAAATACGAAAAAAAAAAAAAAAAAAACTTAAAACAAAGCAAAAAAAAAACAACGTGCAACATGCAGCGAGCTGTTTGCTGGTTGAGAACAAGTTTGTCCTTTCAGGCTGCGTGCGTTTCTTCTGTTTGATTCAGTTTCGGTCTTGTGCTGGGAACCTTTGCTTAATGCCTCATTACAGCCACTAATAATCCAGTTCAGTCAAAGACCATCGGGAAGAAGAAAAACAAGCCACGTTTTATTGGATTAATTAGAACTATTCTGAAGACCACCTGCAACAGACTAAACACGAGCAGAGAGAGCAGGACAGATCGGACCTCACTGATAAGCGAGAAGTGGCTTTAACTATCGCTATCAGTTTATGATTTTGTTATTGTACGTTTTCTGGCCATATTCCCATAAGTGTGTAGCATGCGGTGCTGTTTCTATCCATTAAATATGCAACATATGGCAGCCATTTTCGAGCACCAAACAGTTCATTCCTTGTTTTTGTCTTATGCTGGGGTCGCTAATGATTCAGAGGAAATAAAACTGACTTTTGCACTTTCTGTAAATAATGATTGATTTATCAATAGCGATGACCTCTTTCATAATTAATTAATCAGCTACTGCATAGTAATTAGTCAATGGATTTTGGTCGATAGAGCTTCACAATAACAGAGCGGCTAATGGTCTTGCAATCTATATTTTTATTTTCATTTCAACTGGCAAACACTTTGACTTTTCTCCCCCTATTTCTTGTCGATGCCGTTTCCTCCCTTGAAACCGCTGCTTTCTGTAAATGTACACATACTTTTCCCAAACAAGGATGCAGAAGGACACCAAAATTATGTTACATCAAGACACAAAGCCCGAAAGAGCCAGATCTGCTCTGTGTTATTTGATTTAGAGCTCGAACATGCTGTGTAATCTAGAACATTTAAGTATCAGATGGGTTTTATGTCCTCTTTGAGGTTAGTTGTACTCTTAAAAACTCTTTGTTCAGGGCCTGCTCAAGGCTGAAGTTGACTTGCGTGTTAGTGAGTTGTGTGGGTGTGTATGTGTGTTTTATATGGAACCTTGATTCTGCCCTCCATGTTGATTTGCGAGAAGCCACTAGAGAACCAGCTCAAGGACATGAACGCTCACAGCTACCTCAAGTTTAATGTAATATTTTGTTGCTACATAGGCCTTTCACCTTGATGTCCCAAAATCAGAGCCTGGCCCTCCTGAAAGCTAAATGGCAGATAATGCAGAACAAATTCATGCACTTTGCAATGCTTACTGCAGAAACCACAATCAGATCAAATATCTTAGATACACCTTTGTTTAACATCAGTGCATCACGCATGCCAATTGCATTGCGCTTTCCACAAAGGGTTTCTGTGTTTTTCTCATAATGATTTATACATCCTGTTATATGCTTAAGATGTTATGCAAAGGCATAAATCACACAATGCTAAAACAATGGCTCTGCTTGACAAACCTAAGATAAGAATAAAGAAGGACAGCAGTCTGATGGTGGCAGTTGCACCCTCGAATTAAGATGTGGTTTGCAGAGCTTGCAAAATGGAACAAAACGTGATGTAAAGTGAGGTAAAGATAAGACATAAATCCGGTTGTTTTGCCATGTTGCTTGAAAGGCTGAGTATTAACCACAGACTGTAAAGCTGCATGCCACTGGGCCTTGTGTGACAGTGCACTAAAGGAAGTCTCAGTGGCTTTTCAAGAGACACGGCGGTGGTGCATGCGTTAATTAGAGCACGCTGCTGCTGTTACGCTACGTGTGACAGGTAGTATCAGGCCACTGAGACTCGATCGTTTCGTCTAGCTCCTGGCTAACCCGGCTGCCCCAGCCCAGAGAGAGAGAGGAGGGGGAACACGGGGGACGGGGTCTGGGACAAGGAGCCACCACCGTGTTTGCTGTCAGGCCTACATGCTGTGGGCCACGACTCAATGGCACTGATCCAAATAGGTGAGACATTAGCATTTCTAACAGAGAAAAGAGAACTTTGCAAGGCATCCTACAAATGCATGCATTGCTGAAGAAATACTGAAAGCGTAATGCTGAAACCTTAAATGCGCTGCTGATTTTTGAAGTGGGTTGTTTCAAATGTGCTTCTAGGTATAGTTAAAAATAAAGCGTCAAATGGAAATAATGCAGGACAGAGTGGTGCATTTTTTCTTTCTTTCTTTTTACATCTTTGATCTGAATTTAAATCACATTGTATGTGTTTTTTTGACAAAACGTCTCCAAAAATATGTTTGCCGCTTTGCAAGTTTTGGTTCGGAGGCATTTTCAGATACGCATTAAGCGTGGTGATGTTTAAGAGCAGATGTATTAAGATTTTAATGACTTTGTTTCGTCTGAGATAAGGCTTTTGGCTTGGAGTTTCTGCTAATTATACTGTGGAAAATATGCACTTTACTGATAATTGTTCCGTTGTGATGCCTCCCTTAAAGTATTCCCAGTATCACATTTATTTATTAATGTATTCATTTCTTTATTTATTTATAGATGCTCTTTAAAATACTGCAGACTGTGTGTATTATTGTTTACGGGGGTTTGTATGTCAGGCATCTGCGTTCACATATTAACTTAATACTTTGTCTGCCTCTGCAGTATTTGTGTGTGTGTGTGTCTGTGTGTGTGACACCTCTTTAACCATATGAAATGTCCTTTTTAATCAGAAAAAAAAAATGAAATGACTTGCGAGCAAGGAAGGCATATTAATGCACTTAATTTGCATACAGTCGTCAGGCAAGGCTATGTTCAAAAACAAACTGAATTCGTCAGTTCATTTCACATTGTTCCTTTGTCTATCTGCCTTTGTTATATGGTAAAGATAAAGAAGGAAATCAAATTGAAGAAAAGGGCAAGCAGTTATCTCTCCAAATGAGCAACTGCTCATCATGCCTCGCTTAAATCATAGATTTCCATTGCAGAAGGCTAGCCAGATTCAAAAAAAGGCCTCGTCTGATTTTTGCCAGGATTTGCTTAGGCGTCGACAAAAGCAATTTAACAACTCGCTACCGAAAGAAAGTCCGAAGTCAGAAGGCATCACGCTGAACCCAAACATCACCCAGCATTTTTGGGCCTTTGTCTGAAGACCGTTGCTTTAATTAGATGACCTGGCAGAGCGAAGCGTCTGTGATTTATATTTGTCTTGCATTTACTCCTGTATTACATTTTGCTGAATATCAAAAATCCTCAAAGAACTGCTTAGCCATGTATAATTTGCAGCGCACGTGCTTACACGCGTGAGTGTGTTTATAACACACCCAGTCTTTAAATACATAATACACCTACAGTGTATTGTTCCCATCCAGATTCCAGCATTTTTTTTTTCTTTTAAATTCCTCGGAGTTATAGCTCTGGACAAAAGAGGACTGGCATTCAGCAACAGCCCACAATGTGTTTAGCAGTGACTGGAAGTGGCCTCAGTGTTTTTTATTCATGTTGGAGAGATAAGACTGCAACCGACATGGCGTAGGAAGAGCAAATAGCTAAAGAACAGGCGGCCCTTATTAGAGTTCTTATGAGAGCATCAGCAAATATGTGCTGCAAGCCCACTGCCTTCCACTGTAGACTGTGTGTGCGTGTATCTGGGTAGTCTTTGTGTATTTGTGCACGTTTTTGTACCAGACCAATAGGTTCCTCGAAATGGTTGTTGGAATAGCTGATGCTTGTCAACAAAGAAATCATTTATTTGTAGGATTTTTTTTTTTTTTCAGTTATTTGGTTATTTTGTGCATTAGGTCATGCAAAAACTATGTACAGGAGCTGTCAGTGCAATGAGAAAAAGTGAATTATAATGTGTCAGCATCCCATAGATTTCAGGTGCTGAGTCATTAGGTAGTCCCTCTCTAATAAGCAAACTGGGTCAATCTGCACCATTTAAAAAGGTTTATTAATGACCAAAAGGTGTGGGTTCCCCAGTTCAGAACACTTTACTTTTCCTCAGGCGACGAGTGTGTAAGAGACACAAACCAGCGTGTGTTTCCAAATTATTTCAGAGAAAAGACAAAGCTCTTGTCTCCATCATTCTAGAGACAGTTTGCTGAACACCTGTTCTTGCCATTGTCTTTGTTAAAATGACCACAGTGCATTTATTTAACGTTCATAATCATGTGTTAAAGCGCATAGCCGCTGTTACCAGGCAGCATACTAATCAGCTTAATGAGATATTATACAATATTTTGTTGACCAAAGCAAAACTCACTTTATTGTTTCTGAAGCTTGACCCTGTCAGTTGCAGGGGAATGCAGCAACATCATTATCCTTCCTTAAGAGGGTGAGCAGCATGCTAAATAAGCACAAGCAATCCAGATGACAACAGGCACTGCTCATTTATTCGTTTTAGTCTGACAGTTCATTGGGCCACTCTGTGGCCATTTTAAATAACTGGGAAGCCTCTGATACTTTGGGAACCCTTTCAATAACGCCAACTGTTGTTTTCTTCTCATCGGAAGCCATACGAGAGTGAGAGAACAGAGAGAGGGGGAGAAACAAGAAGGTGAACACTGAATGATTTGCATCAAACGTAATGTGCCTCTTAATGGAAAATTACGCCAAGACAAGTGTCGCAGCAGTGAGATAAGGGCTTGTGTTTACTGGAGTAACCCCTTGGTTTTAAGTGCTATTGTTAATATCATAATTGTAGTATTGCGGCGGCTTCATGACAATACCATTGCTCCGTTTCATTAAGGCGTGTAATTGGAGGGATTCTGATAGGATGGGACCAAGTAGCTTAATTATGCGGCGCCTTGCCGTGTTTACTGGGTAATTATTGCCTCCAAAATTGTGTTACTGTTTGAGAAAAAGTTCTGAGAGTTGCAGCTTCTCTCCCCAAGTGTGAGAGTACATGTAGTACTTCATAAATCAGAGGGAGATGAACTCACTCTTTTTTTTTTCTTCACACTTGTCACTGAAGTGCAGTCATCGTTGTTAACCATTTCCTCACACCATACTCAGATTGCTGACACACAAAGGGGTACTCAAGAATGAACTGAATTAACTGCCGTATGGTGTGATTTCTTTTGCCAGACAATGCTGTATATAATCTGAGATGCAGATCTTCACAAAATAGCATTTCATCTGTTTTGGTTCTATACCTACACCCACCTCAGAAGAAATAAAATAGCTTTGTGTTTGTGCTAATGTCTAAGACAGACTTGACGCTGTGTTGCTATTTAACTTGGAAATATGACCTTCACCACACTATACAATATCTCAAAAATTCTAAGAGGAAGGTCTTTATTTTTCATGAAATCTGATAGCAGAGTGGGTGTTCTTCAGGAATAGCTTTTAGACAATAGCTATGTTAAGATGTGTGCTGCAACCTGTTCTGTCCAAACCATTGCACATTTACTTCTATTGTTGATATTCGTTACTATGTACTTGATGTTTCACATATCATTTTACTTTCATTTGTGTACTGTACAGTGTTTCCTGTTGATTGTGCACAGTGATAATACAATAAGTGTATTAGTGGTGCCTTAAGGCTATAAAGAGGTGTTTGTTGACCTTTGAATAGCTTTGAATAGTGTACTCAGTACCTGTTTCTGTTTCTTTTGTCTTCTAGGATGGAGGACTCTAGTTTGTGCCTTGGTGTATCCTCGGTGGTCTCAGATGCTGACACCCATCTCAGCAACGCAGTACTTAACGGCCGCTACCCAATCAGTCAGAAACTGCATCAGCTGACTGCTCAGCTGGGTCATGCCTTTCCTGAACTTCAGAGTCGCCAGCAGATCCCAGAGGAAAAGGCAGCAACCCCACTGGATGAGAAAACCCATGCTGCCTTAGCTAGTCAGCCAATCAGCAGTCAGATGGCCTTGCTGGCCAACCAGCTCAATCGTGACATGGATGTGGGCGCCTTGAGTGGTCTCAATGGCCGTGTTGATTTGCAACAATTTCTCAATGGACAGAATTTAGGAATCATGTCTCAGATGAATGATATTGAAGATGATGCTCGCAAGAACCGCAAATACCCCTGTCCTCTATGTGGCAAGCGATTCCGCTTCAACAGCATTCTGTCACTTCATATGCGTACACACACTGGAGAGAAGCCTTTCAAATGTCCATATTGTGACCACCGAGCTGCTCAGAAGGGTAATCTGAAGATCCACCTCCGCACCCATAAGCTGGGAAATCTTGGTAAGGGCCGTGGTCGTGTACGTGAGGAAAATAGGCTTCTTCATGAACTAGAAGAGAGAGCCATTCTACGTGATAAGCAAATGAGGAACAGCTTGCTGCAGCCACCACAACCTCTTCCACCCCACTTGGGTATCCAGACTCACAGCCAACAACAGCCTGGCTCTGCCTGTGGCCTGCTCACTCCAACCAGTATTGGTAACTCACCTGAGGGACTGACTCAGCCGTCTGCCTCACCTAAGCCTGCGGGTAACAACCTGCAAGACGAGCAAGCCCTCAACCCAGCCCAAGGATACCGATGCACTTTTTGCAAGGGTAAATTTAAGAAGCGCGAGGAGCTAGACCGCCACATTCGCATTCTCCACAAACCCTACAAATGTACCCTGTGTGAATTTGCTGCTTCACAGGAGGAGGACCTGATCAGCCATGTGGAGAAAACACATATCACCGCTGAATCAGCCCAGGGACAGGGCACAGGAGCTGGCAATGGAGAGAAACCCACCAATGAATTCCGCTGTGAGGTTTGTGGCCAGGTTTTTAGTCAAGCTTGGTTTCTGAAAGGCCACATGCGGAAACACAAAGACTCCTTTGAACATTGCTGCCAGATCTGTGGACGTCGTTTCAAGGAGCCCTGGTTCCTGAAGAATCACATGAAGGTGCATCTCAACAAGCTGGCCATCAAGAGCAAACCTCCTGTTGGTGGAGCTGATGATGAAGGACACTCTGTGAACAGCATGAGCAGCCTTGCTCAAGAAGCTCATGCAAACCTGTATTCACGTTATATTTCTTGTTTGCAAAGTGGTTTCCTCACACCCGACAAACAAGGTCTGGCTGAACAGCATCACCAGATGCTGGCTAAAGCTGGTATTGCTATGAAGGAGAAAGAGATGCTTGGAAAGCTCCTAAGTCCAATGGCCAGCATGGGCCATGGCTTAGGGGAAAATGAAAAGCGATCACTCTTAGGTTGCCTGAACCTGGTGCCCCCTCTGAAGTCTAGCTGTATGGAGCGCTTGCAAGCTGCAGCTAAGGTAGCAGAAATGGACCCCCTAAATAGTTATCAAGCCTGGCAAATCATGGCACGTGGAATGGCAATGGAACGCTCCTTCATGCCAAAAGAGCAGCACCATGGTGGGCACGGACAAGAAGATGAACTTGCCAATGCAGCTGGGATTGTTCCCTTTGGTAAAGACAAGCCTGAACACCCAACCTTAGGCTCTACTGATGGTTCCAAGCAGAAGCAACATCCTGATGTGCTTCATGGAGTGAAGACAAGTGGAGGCATGATGCCCTTGAAAGATGAAGGTTTAACCTTTGATAGTCACCGTGAGTTCTTGCCTCACCATGGTGGTCTGGGCCTGGGCCAAGGGCTTGAGTACAGCCTAGCTAGCTTAAAGGAGAAAGCAACTGAGTGTCCTGACTGTGGCAGAGTCTTCAGAACCTACCATCAAATGGTGGTTCACTCTCGAGTGCACAGCAAGGATCGCAGAACCCTAGAAGACAGCTCCCAGCACGTTCTAGATGAACGGCGTGGCTCAGCTAGTGACCCGGAATCTCAGTCCATCAGCCGATCGACTACCCCAGGCTCCTCCAATGTGACAGAGGAAAGTGGTGCTGGAGGCGGACACTCCCAGACAGGCAGTGTGCAGGATGACAGTCCCCACCCCTCCTCTCCATCCTCAGGTAAGGAAGTCATCAGTTAATTAATGCGACTGCAATATATATATATATATATATATATATATATATATAAAACCTACTCACAACAGTAAGACTTTATTTTAAGGTACAATTCTCCCTATTTACAAACTATTAACTATAACTTTTCCCTCAAACTTCTAATTTGCTGATTTATTAAGGTAGTAATTAGGTTTAGGTACTGGATAGGTTATGAATGTAGAATGAATCATGCAAAATATTTCAACATAGGCTCATTCTGGAAATGTAGCCCTATATAGATTTCTGGAATTATGTATCCAGAAGTATGTATGGCTGCATTTCGTCTTTAAAACGAACGCTACGGGGCGGTATGACGCTGTTCTTTTTCGCGCTTACCAGCTGACCGCTTACCTCCGTATGGATGGCTTTCCTGCTGTTACCAGTTTGTCCAGTTAGCTCGCCATGTATGTCAACAGACTTGAGACGCAGAGAGGACTTGACTACGACGACGGGGTTCGAGTCCGGTGAAGAACGGTTCCAAAAAGAGGTTAAGACAAAAACAGAAGCCAAAAAATTAAATAAACAAGTAAACAACAGGGTGATAATATGGTAAAATCTGAAAATGTGGTAAAAAATCAGGCGAGGACTTTTTCTGTATTGCTTTTTAAAACTGTCGGTTGGGTTTAGGGAAGTGGGTGGGTGGGTCAATCTGTGCTTTTGAAAACACTATTGGTTGGGTTTAGGGAAGGAGGAGGGTGGGTCAGTCGATCAGTCAGTCATTCAGTCAGTCAGTTAGTCAGTTGACATTGGCCTCTGGTGGATTTATGTGAGAACAGCAGGCGCAAATGACACTAGCGAGAGAAATTTGGGATCTCAAAAAGCATACATGGTGGATTCGCGAAAACAAAAACTGCAAAAAAAACGTACCTCCTGCGACATAATTCTCGATTTCCTAAAATGTACACACATACGTTTTCAGAATGAGCCTGGGTTGGAATATTTACTTTATAGGTACAAATAAACTCATTAAAAATGGGAATTGGTCCTTAAACTAGTGTTACTGATTATAAAAGAAAAAGTCAAATACAAAAGTAAATTATCTGTCATATAAACATAAAATAAATGATAAAAAATAAAACTTGTAATCTTAAAGCTCTATTAAATCAATACATTTAAATAGCAATTAGCTAATGAAAGCTTTAAAGTAGTGGAATTACAGCCCTAAGAGTGCAATTTCACAGTGGGAAGAAACAACTGAGGAAGAGCGCTTAGGAGGTAAATTGGTGAGATGTCAGTATCAAGAAGTTCAAATGCATATATGTTATAAGCATTCTAGTTAAATCTGCCAAGGAAATGATGAGGCACCTGCTCTCACACCTCACAGAAATAGC
Source organism: Danio jaintianensis (assembly GCA_903798115.1). Lineage (NCBI taxonomy): Eukaryota > Metazoa > Chordata > Actinopteri > Cypriniformes > Danionidae > Danio > Danio jaintianensis. The sequence continues at coordinate 3,258,863 of CAIGQV010000818.1, read as the reverse complement.
TTTTTTTATGAATATCTTACAGTGAGAGCTTTGAAAGTTATCTACAATAGTTAGCGAACGACAGCTAATGCAGTAAACCACCTCTAAAACCAATGAAAAGGAAATGAATGCTTTTGCGCTTTGATATTCTTGACAGTTGCTTCTCTCAGTTAAAATAAAAGGGGTTATTGTTTTGTTGTTGTTAGGCACTGGGTAGGTAATGAAATGCAACAGCAGTGCAGCAATGTCAGCGTAAATCTTAGCAGCACATTCTGTGCATTAGTCTGACAATTAATACTGCTGTTCAAATAGCCACCTTAATTTGTGGTGTGTTTAATATAAAACAAATTCATTAAGGAGGTTTTCATACTTTGGTTATCCTTTGGCATCCATTAAATCGCCCGTTAAATATGAAGATAGCTATGAAAATAGTAATATCAAATATATAATAGCAAATTCTCACAATGGGAAGCCTATATGGATGCACAGACATGTTACGAGTAATTAAAACATCCTGCTGTAAGAGAAAGGGACAACAAACCCTCCCCAGCAGAGGAACTCAGAGCTTGTGAGATAAAATGTATGTTTAGTGGGATTAAGTGAAGCTGCAGCTAATGATTACAGAAGTTTTAAAGGTAACTTTCTCATTCCTTGGGGTGGTACACCACTGTTCAGCAGCCTGGCTGTTAATTAGGTCACGTCTATGTGATAATCAGTTAGCTTAAGCTAAACAAGACACTAATTAAAGATATACATATAAAGCAGGTCAAAAAAAATGAACTTCATTTGCTGGGTAAAATGTGCTTTTAAGTCATCAAAAAGGAAAAAAAAAGTGGCTTAGCTTAAGGCTCTAAGCAACTTAATTTCAACAGCAAAGAAGAAATTGTTTATTTATTCCCAGTCCTTATCACCCTCGTGTAGTGAGATGAGTTTGAACATGCAATGGGCTATGTTTATTTTAATCTAAGGAATAATAACAGACAACCCCCACCCCAATTAGGAATTAATGAAAATGAGAAGAAGATAAAACCTATTTTCTTTACAGAGACTATTAAACCTAAACACTCCTCAACAGAAAGGAGGGTATGTTACGGAAGTAATTATCCGGCGAATTTTAATGCAGGAAGTTTTCTTTATTTTGCATCTCTCTTACTACTACTTTGAGATTTAGCTCATGGCATTTTATAAACTCTTCTCAAGCTTTTGTTAGATTGGCAGGGAATTTGGAATTAACGTGATTAGTGTTTAATAATAAAAAATATGTTAAGCGCTAACTGAATCATGGGACAGCGAATGAAAATACAATTTATTTATTGATTCTTTGGCACTCTCGTGGCTTTTATTGTACATAAGTAGAGCAGTTTTAATAAACGCAAATCTGAGAAATTGGTTATGTGATGTTTTGCCAGTGTCACCATTACTTAATATTCTCTCTACCTCTTTTACCATCTTACTATTTGTTCACTCTTTCTCTCTCTCTCTCTCTCTCTCTCTCTCTCTCTCTCTCTCTCTCTCTCTCTCTCTCTCTCTCTCTCTCTCTCTCTCTCTCTCTCTCTCTCTGTAATTCATGGAAAAAAAATATTGTTTTATTTTGAAATTACAGCATATTTTGAATTAATGTTTTGGGTCGTTTCATCTTGCTGAAAGACTAACTCTCTCCCAAGTATTTTTAGCATGCTGAAACAGGTTCCCTTGCAGAATTTCCCAGTATTGTAGCCCATCCTCTTTTCCTTACATTTTAACAAGACACTCTTCACTGTAGGTATGGTGTGTGTTTCTCAGGTGTGGGCAGTGTTACATTCATGCCACACATATTGTTTTACATATTTGGCTGAAAAACCCTATGTTTTTTTTTTTTTTTTTTTCCCTCTCACATGATTATTTAGCCTGACTTATTTTGTGCCCCACTCCCAAATAAAGTATTGAGAAGTCTGAGAAGTGCACCTATAATCTGTTTACAGCTTCTGAACTTTGTAACTTGAAGAATGAAATAAAATTAAATTATATATATATATGGGTTGTTGACATGATGTTGCATTTCCACTGTCACATATGACAAACATGAATAAAATTTAGTATTGTCAGCTGTAAATGGTTAAACATGTCTTTGTGCCATGGCCCTCTTGTTATAAATAACTGCTGTGTTACTACTTTTTTTTTTTTACATTTTTGAGCCAAATCTCAAAACTGTCCTATGGTGTGACTGTCTCAAGTATAGTTCAATAAATTACAGCTCTTATGAATTAAAAAGAAAATCATAAAATCATTAATAAATACCTCTACAAGTGGATATTTTAGTAAATGCAATCATTGTTTTCATCCATACATTTCTAAAAACACAGGATCTTGTTACGTTTTGTCACTAAAATCCATGTCTTCAGGTGTAACACTGAATGCTAATGTTTAATCGGCAGTTCCATGGAATTGTTTAATTAGTTAAAGCACCCCATTCAAGATCATGTAACTGAAGCCCCCTGTGAAGCCCATGATGTGCACCTGTTAAGTTTTTTGTCTCAGAATTATAATTTTTTTTTTTTTTTTTTTTTACATATTTAACTTTTTTAGAACCACTATAAAATTCCTAAGTTGTGTTGTCCTTTGTTGTGACAGCCCTACTTATTGAAATGTCAAACAAAACCAACAGTCATGGAGAAAAACAATTGTATTCATAAATGAATATATAACAAATAACCCTTTATGAATATAAGTGTCCAACAATAAAAAACAAAGCTTTCTTACACTATATATTATTTGTCACACTCTATGTTTTTAACAGTTGTTTTTAATTTTTGCTATGTCACACCGTAGGACAATTTTAAGGTATAGTAAAATAAAAGTTAAATAATTGATAAGGTTAGTATATATTTGGAGGGATATACTCCATCTATCTATCTATCTATCTATCTATCTATCTATCTATCTATCTATCTATCTATCTATCT
>CAIGQV010000818.1:3228636-3246139 GCA_903798115.1 Danio jaintianensis | reverse complement strand
CACACGCACACACAGCATCATGCTGCTCCTCCATCACTGGAGAATCTGATCAGGGCTTTGTTGTGCTCTGACATTACAGGGCACTTCAGTTCAAGAAATGACCCTGTCTTTAGAATCCTTCCCATTTTGAACAATCACCTGAGATTGAGGTGTAGTTGACTTATTGATATAGAGTTTAGATATTATCTTTGTTTACCTGCTACTGCCTTGACTCTTGCTACACGAAATGACTCAAATTCACATTTAATGTTTTGATACTCTAAAACGTATACAGCCACAAACTGTAAAATTATAGCTCACACATTGGAAAATACGATCAGGTTTCCTTTTATGTCTCACAGCGCAAACAGGCGAGATATATGATATTGTTCTTAAAGTGCCTTAAATGTCTACAGGGATCATCCTTAAAGATGTTAAAGGAGTAAAGGAGTGATGAACATATCTGTGAAGGAAGAAATGAAGGGTGAGAATTGAAGTAGGAAATTGAAAAAAGAAGGAAGGAAATAAGGAAGTGAATGAGAAAGGAAAGGAAGGAATGAAGAAGGGAAAATGTAAATAAATGAAAACAAAGACACAACAGAACAAAAAAACAAGGAAACATCAGAACAGTTAAGAAAAGACAAAGAAAGAAATTGATATACTAAGAAAGTTAATGAAGAAGAAAAAGAAAGAAAGAAAGAATGCATGAATGAAAGAACAAACAAGAAGGAAAAGTGAAGTAAGAAATAGAAAAATTTAAATAAAGGATATAAAAAAAAACAACTGAAATGAAAGTAAAATAAAAGAACAAGGAAGAAAGTAAAAAGGAATAAATGAAAGCGAAAAAGGTGTGGAAAGAAGAAAATGTTTTTTTAAAAAAAGGTAGGAAGGAAGGAAGGAAGGACAAATAAAAAAAGAACAACCAGCAACAATAATGGTAAAAGACAAAGGTAGGAAGGAAACACAAAAGCAAACAAACAAAAAAAGAAACAAAAACTAAGAATAAGTAATGTACCACGAGGAAGGGAAAATATTTGTAAAAAGTAAGAAAAACTAGCATGAAGGAAGGAACTTAACAGTAAGGACGTAAGGAAAAGAAGGAGACAGGTAAAACAAAGAAGCTAAATAATTTAAAAAGAAAGGGGGGATGAGAGAAGAACAAAAAAATAAAGATAAACAACAAGCAATGAATAGATGCATTGAGTAAATTGACAAATGTATAAAGTACAGAGAGGAAGAAAATTAACAAGAAAATGGAAAAAAGTATAAAGGGAAAAGAGGAAAAATGAAGAACAAGTAAAGGAAGGAAGGAAGGAGGGAGGGGAAAAGGGGGTAGAAAAGGAAGAGAAATAGTGAAGAAGAAAGTGAAGGAACAAAAATGACAAATGTTGGAAGAAAAGATAAAGCATGAGAAGACGAGAAAAATGAATTAATAGAGAAAGAAACAGGAAGGAATGAATGATCATGAAATAATGAGGAAGTACAGAATGAAGGGAGGAAGGAAGAAAAAAGGAAGATAATGGTAACTGTGGAAGGAAATAAGGAAGGAAGGAAGGAAGGAAGGAAGGAAGTAAAAAAATGAAGAAAAGAGAGAAATGAAGAATAAGAAGTAAAAGGAAAGAATGTTTTGAGAGCACAGAAGTGTTGTTAGCTCCAGCAGGCTGCTGTTTGTCATGTCATTTCCTCACATTTGAGCTCTCTTTCTGACCTCCACTTTATTTCTCTGGCATTAAGCCTATTATAAAATCAATAAACAATTGTGCCTTTTTTCCCCTTTAAATCTTTTTTCTCCTCTGTATATCCTCTGCAATCGGTGAGGAGAAACAGATATCAAACCTTTTTTTTTCCCTCTCCCTCACAGCTATGGCGGCAGCAGGTAGCAACGCTGTGACCTGTCTGTAAAAGCACACTCAATTTAGTGCAACAGCATCTTGATCTGTTGTGTCCCGTATCATTATCCTGTTATGTCCCATCCGGCAGAGGCCTGAAGTTAAAGGGCCAGTTCACCCAAAGGAAAGAAAGCTGAAAACCTGTAACCATTCACTTCCATGGTATTTGTTTTTCCTGATATGGAAGTCAATGCTTACAGGTTTTCAGCTTTCTTTAAATCATCTTATGTTGTGTTCAACAGAAGAAAGAATCTCATAATGGCGTGGAGAGGGTGAAAAAAAATTGTGACTTTTTATTTTTGAGTGAACTATCCCTTTAACACGAGAGCCGCTTCCACCATAAATACATTCAATACCGCTATACTCTTATGGCAGTGGTATCTGTAATCAAATATACATGAGCGCTGTGTGTTTTAAAAGACCTGCTTGTCTTTTTGCGATTGATTGGGAATCGGTTTTACACGACAGCATATGTGCCTCCGTCTCTCTCTTTTGCTACTCTGTAGATTAGCACCCTGAGGCAAAGTTATGGAGTGATCGAGGGCTTTTTAATTGTCACATTCTCCAAATGTAATAACCCTCCCGATAAAAATCAACAAACACTGGGTTTGACAGCTGATTCATACATTGTGCATCAAAAATAAAAGCCATTTACAGATTTTAATTCCCACTGTCAGTTTAAACTAAAGTGTCAAGCGCAGCGGTAGGGATGACAATGTAAACCGCTTTCATTTCTTCAGCTTAAAAGAACTTTGAAATGAAAATGCCTGTAACAACGCTACAGTCGCATTGTTTTTCTCTCTTTTGCATTTTTTTTCTCTTCCTTCCTCTACTTTTTTTTTTTTCTTAGGTCTCGTTCGAGTGCTGGTAATTATGGGTAATCATAAACAGCGGAGCTCCTGCTAATGAGCCTGTGTTGTATGTTGGGTTCATACAGAGCCCCCTCTTCACTGCAACCAGTGTGGGTAGAAGAAGCAGCTCTTTGTTCTGCGTGTGGTGGTCCTTTTTTCTTTTTTTTTCACCAATTTGAATCTGTGCCTTTACATTATGTTTCATTTATGATCTTTTTATTCTTAGACTCTTTCTTTACTGTATTGTACCTTGCGTTAGATAGCAGATGTTGTAGCGATGGGCCTCGTGTTTTCATTGATACAGGAGGTCATGAACGCTTAATTTTTCTTGTTTTGCGGATCTGTCTTTAAGCATTTGATACCACAGGTGGGCTTACACTTTTAGTTCCGTTCCCTTGGTTGATTTGGTCTTGAACAAAAAATAAATTTATACATTTGGCCCTAGTGTTCAATCTGGTATTTGCAAGTCTGAATATAGAGACACAAAACAATACAAACAACAATAAAAAATATTTATATATATTTTATGATGCATATATTTTGCGACAGAACCTCAAGCAACTACACTCTTAAAAGTAAAGGTTTTTAATTGGCATCAGTGGCTCCATTCATGAAAACTTTTCATTCCACAATAGGTCATTTATAATGGAATTTTTATAGTATTAAAATGTTCTCCACACTATGAAACAAAAAAGTTCTTTAAAAAATTTTTCATCAAAAAGGTTCTTTGGGAAACCAGAAAAGGTTCTTCTGTGGAATAACTGTGAAGACTCATTTTTGGTTATTCCTGGCCCCGTTAAGTAGTTGTATGTTAAGAAGAAGAAGAAGAAGAAGGAGAAGCTTGCTTGTGCTTTCTCTTTTTTTCTGGGGTCTAATCATGTGCTGTTTTTAGGTTCATTTTGATGTAGAGTAACAGAACAGTTGGACCAGATTTTTTTAATTGAACCAAAGTGAGAAAACTCTAAATTTCGAATTACAAATTTATTTAACTTTATTTTTAGTTAATAAAAAATATTTAATTTTTATTTTTATTTTTTTAGTCAACATTCATGATCTCTATAAAAAATGATATAAAGTCTGGCCATAACACAACAATCTAAAATGACCAATGTAATTGTTTTTCCCTAACCCTGAGTGTTATTATTAAAAGCACAGTCCTGCACCTCTAACCCTATTTGCATAGCCTGTGTCAGCCTCTTCAGAAGTCCTACTGTAAGTTTCACAGAAGGAACGCTGTCGCTTTCTCACTCTTATTCTCTTTCCACCGTCTCTATCAGTCTCACTGCTGTTCCTGTATTTCCACTGGGAGGAACATTGACCTCATTTGTGAGGACAATAACCCCCTTGACTTTGGGGATTAAGACATGAAACCTTTGTGGATTAATTAGGTTTGGAGTTGAATTCATTTTGCTGCTCGGGAATACAACAAGAAAGAGAGAGAGAGAGAGAGAGAGAGAGAGAGAGAGAGAGAGAGAACTAGAGAGATTAAAAAAAAGGAGAGAAGAAAATAAAACTAGGCAAAGTGAAAGTTCAATTGTTCATACTACATAGGGAAATGGTTTGATTCCCCCTCAGAACATGTCAGAACATTTTAATTTTTTTTTGGTAACAGTTTGACCAAAAGCAGGCTGCCTCAAAAGAAGGCAGACTCACACAGTCTCTGTAACAGCGCTTCATGCGCAGCAAGCAAGAAGTGGCAGCATCAAGCAGCCACGGGATTCACATTGTTTTAGTTGTCTTGGAAACAAAGCTTGGTGTTTGTTTGTGTAAGATCTACCCCAATTGCAATTTAGATGGTTAACACCTATTGTTTTTGTTAAGAACATATGTTATTTGAGTTTAACTTTCATGTGAAAAGAGCTGTTAGCACAGTTTGTTTACAAACTAGCAAACACTCTTAATTCACGGTAGAGAAACTAAAGAACAGTGCAAAACCTTGCATCTGTGATTTTCCTGCTCTCAAAACAAACATAAGGGAACACGCGAGCTTCATTAACCTCACACCTTCACAATCATTTAGACTTGAATTTGTGCTTACTAAGGTCACTGGGATTTTACTTTCTACCTTATGTTATCCTTCTTTTCTTTTTGTCTTATTAATTTTTGTTGTCTGTTCAGGGTGAGAATGTGTTTTTTGTTATAGTGCAAGTGTCTTTTAAAGTACTGAGTAATATTAATTGACATTCAAATTAATAACATCCAAAAAAGGTGTCCCACAATTTATAGTGGGTGACAAATATATTTATATAAAACTGAAACAGCAGACTTGTTCTGACCTTTACTTATTCCAATATACAAAATAGTTAGTGATCATACAAATTGTGTCTATATTTTAAATAATTAATGAATAATATAAAATAATAAGAAATAATAAAAAAAATATATTTATAAATTTATTTATATATGTGGTAGAATGTAATTTGATGGAGTTAGTGGACATTTTTTGTTCTGACTAAACTTAAACTAAACTAAAGCAAACAAAAAATAAATCAAATAATTTTTTCTCCAGTGCCATTCAAACCCATGCCAAGACGGGGAGAACATGCAAACTCCACACAGAAATGCCAATTGACCGAGCTGGGACTTGAACCACCTTCTTGCTGTGAGGCGACAGTGCTAATTGATTGCCATTATGAATTTAAAGGAAAATGTCAGTCTTTCCATCATTTATTTACCCTTATATATATATATTTTTTGGGGGGGTCTATTTTTTCATTCACTAAAAGCCAATGACTTCCATTGTATGGACAAAAACAGTTCTTCTTTTGTGTTCCACAGAAAAGAAGAGAAAAAAAAAGAAAAACATGCTGGTTTGTAACAATGCGGATTAGTAAACAATGACAGATTTTCATTTTTAGGTGAACTATCCCTTTAAACAAGTTTTCTTTATGTTGTTATACTGCTAAAGGTGCTCGTATCGTTCTGCGTTTGGCTTCAATCACATGTCTCTTCATTCTCTCCAAAGCGCATAATATCCTTTTTACGATTCAGCAAACTTTTCCCTGGGGATTCTCACTCGAGACGTTATGGAAAAGATGTGATGTTGTGAACAGACTCTGGGCATTGTGACAGATTTGACATATTACAGATAACAAAATAAGAAAGAAAAAAAAATACAATATCAGCTCGTGCTTTAGCACTGCAGGCTTAGAGATGCATTGGAAAGCATGCAGGCCTCATGCGTGAAAAGTTAGTTCCCCTCGGGATGCAGGTTTAGCAATGGTTATACGTGCGGGGGCTTCAGCCGTGGCTAAACCGTGGCTGAGCCCCTGCGAGCCCCTCACTGGGGACGGATCGCCCAAATGCCACCTCTCCTGGCTCGGGGTGCAGGTGAGGTGTAATCTTGCCACTGAAGCACTTCCTCTGCCAGAAACAGGTATTTCCTGTAAGACACAGAGATGGGGATTCGGGAAAGAATGTCAAATCTGGTTTTCTCTGAATTCGTCTCCATCTCTCCTTCTCTGATCCTCGCATTTCATGGGTATCTAGCAGGGTCTCGAGAAGACCAGTTTAGTCTATTGTGGTGCAAAACAAGAAGAGAAGAGGGGATGAAGAGGAGCAACTTGAACTTTAGAGAGAGAAAAAGTTTGGAGGACATTTCTGGATTATGTTCATGAGACACAAGCTGCTCGCAGTCTGAACATGGCACTATGTCAATGCATGTCTATTTCCATAAAGTTTATTTTTACACCCTGCAAGGCTCAGCACAGTAAGACACCAGCACCATCAACAACTAAATGGATGTAGGCAGGAATCTTAAGACGACGCATCCCGATTCCAAATAATTCTGACAGCTAGCATTGTGAAAAAAAAAAAAAAAACATTCCTCTGTGTGTGGCTCCATCCCGACGTCAAATCTCCAACCCCATCGCATGAGACACAATAATGAATCACCGCCGAAAGGTTGCCCAACGTTGCCTAAACGTAGCTAACGGTGTTGAAAAGTATAGCGTGCCGTTAGCGCTAACAGACAGGCTTTTCTTATCTCATGCTTACTGTAGCGGTAAGTTGAACATCTGATGGCTCTCTGTGATGCAGCGTGGCGGACAGGTGAGATGCGTGAGCGAGCGACACTTTGGAGACGCGTGTTCACACCATGTCACCGTTTTCCATCTGCAAGCCTTCAGAAAAATTTCCCTTTAGTGTGTCTCTGCCAAACTCACACACTCGCAAGAGCTGCTACACATTCTGCTTTCATTTATCAGCCACTGTTCGCTAGTATTGTTTCTCACTCACACGCCGAGACAAATATCAGTGTTTAGTTAAGAATTCACTGTAGCGACATCAAACAGCCGTTATCTAACTTTGACTATATGCCTGCTCCATTTTTTTTAATATATATTTCATTTAATTCCCATTTCAAATGAAACAATATGAACATTTGAAATTAAACTGTAATGAATCCTGTCATGCGCAAGAGATGTAATGTTACAGTCCCATTATTAGCCCTCCTGTGAAATTTTTAATCTTTTAAAAATATTTCCCAGGTCCTGTTTGATGGAGAGACAATATTTTTAAACATAATATTGTAATCATTTCTGATAATTTCTTTTGACAGTACATATTATTTTGTTCTATTTATGTTGCAAGATATTATTAAAAGGCTTAACTGGGTTAGTTAGGTTAACTAGGAAAGCCATTGGATGGCAGTGGTTTGTTCTGTGGCCAATCGAAAAATAACAATTCTTAAGGGGGCTAATAATAAAAAAATAATAATAATAATAATAATAATTCTTTAATACCAGCCAAACTAAAATAAATAATAATTATCCTATATATAAAGTATTATTTATTTTAGTTTAAAGCAGTTTTTTTTACTACTGTAAAAAATTCCATACTTATATATTATTACTTATTTCTTATATTACTTGTATACCAATATATATATATATATATATATATATATATATATATATATATTTGAAAAAGAATAAACATTTTACAGGCAAGCCAATAATTTTGCCTTCAACTCTACTTCAGCTGTATAGCCATAACATTCAGTGAGTTTGCAGGTTGACCTTCTCACCATGCCACGTCCTCTGGCTAAACCCTGAGGTGATTTTGGTTGAACTGATAGCATCATCAGCAGACTTTCTCTGTAAAGTATTATCCCTTTAAAAGCAGGACCCACTTGGTGGGCTTTTTGGAGGAGCTTTGCAGAAACAGACGGTCTCCCACTGCAGAGTGGGTTGAGGTCCAGGGAGCACCATGAGTTTTTTTGCATCGTATCCCCATCTCTTTGGAAGCTAGAAAGCAGTAGTGTGCCATATTTCCCCCCTACAGAGCTTCCAGAGAATCTCGCCACAATCTTCCCCTCAAACACTGTGTTTGTCTAACCCCTTCGGTGTCCCTGACAGAAATAGCCCACAGAGTCCTCCTCCATATACACACAAATATGTAATGTCTCTCACTCTCAGTGTAATGTTTTTAATGTATCTCGTTCTGTTAATTGCCCTAACACAACCTTTCATGAAATTATCTCCTAATGATGAGTAAAAAAAGGTATGCTAGTGAAAACACAGCTCTTTTACAGCACTCAGTCAAGATGTGGAGTATGCAATGAGATGTAACACCATGCATGTGCAACAGCCAATTTTGTGGTTAAAAAAAGAAGAAAAAAAATAATTTTAAGTTATTACCAGGTTAACACATTTATTTATTATCTCAAGCAGAGTACATGCCATTCTTCAGTTTGATATATATAAACTACTCCAAAACTTTAACCCACTTTGTTTTATAAGTTTCCTTATTTTATCATAAATTACTGAACAAAAGTTTCATAAAATATTTATGTATTTTTGTTTATATATATATATATATATGTACACACACACTATATATGTATAGTTTTTTTGCACAATACTCCCAAAACAGCTTTTTATTGGTATCTCAGAAGAAAATACTACTGTAACCTTTCTTGGCCTTCCTGGTGGACCACAAAAGTTTACTGTACACTATACAAAGTATACAGGTTTGAAGGGGGTGCTTTCATTTTTGAGTGGATTCTCCCTTTAAAGCAAAAAGGAAAAAGAGAGGGGACAAAATAATAAACTGCACACAACCACAAATATTCTTCTTATTTTATAGGTAAGTATTAGATGATCATCACTGTAGTGTTTGACCTGTCTGAGCTTTGCACAATCTCTTCTAGTGGCATCACCTCCTGATCTCCACCCACACTGCTTGCTCGCCTTTTAGGGATACACCCGGTTCTGTCACGGAATTTGTGTGCAAACACAGCCCTTCCTCACCCTCCACCCACCCCTTCCCCCTCACTTGTAAATTAAATCCACATAACAGAGATCGATGGCTGCCTCCTAATCGCGTTAGACGTATTGTTTTAAAATACCAGCGCTCAGCTGGTGAATCCTGGTGCTCTTCTGCTTGTCCCTGTTTAAGAGATCAGACCTCTTTAGCTCCCACCTTCCTCTCTCTCTCTTCCTCCCTCAACCCTTCTTCCTCTCCTCACCCCGTTCTCTCAATCTGTTTGTTTTCAAAGCCCAGGGAATTGGCCCAAATCCTAGGTATCACATATCTGACCATATTTCAAGCCGAAATTAAGCATGTTAAAACCCTTTTCCCTTTAAAGGTCAGACATTAGTGCTGGTAAAAATTGATCTGTGGGTTTTATGAATTTAGCCCCTGTGTTGGAGCCGCTTTTGTAATGGGAAGATTCAGTGGGGGAAGCTTAACACGGCATTGTTTTGCTTTGACAACGCAGCCACGAGAGCCTCTGCAGCTGTTCCCCCTGCTTACAATGGCAGATTAATTAACACAATCATGTGCTGCTGGCTTCAGCTCAACATGCAGGTCTGCTCTGGGACAGATAGGTAAATCCTATACATGCCTTTCCAGACAGAGCATATTCTTGATGGGCTTCGCTACTAGATATATATTTGCAATGTGACTGGTCAGCCTATCGAGGCGAGAAACAGTGGAGAAGGACTACAAACGAGAAGGAGAGGCCTTGGCTAATTGAACCAAAGCATTGCTGGGAAGTGTTGTCTGTTTCAGAGCAGCACTTCCTCTGCCCCCCATCCCACCCCCACCCCCCTCGAGCTGCCAGGGCCATTAGCCGGGTTTCCTAATTAAGATTCCGCCGGCCGATCCGTCTCTCTTTCTTAGTTAGTTCCCTGACATTTTAAACTGTCTATTATTCCACCCGGCTTTCAGGTGCAATGCTGTGTAAATGGCAAGTCAAAAAATTATGTATCTCTCATACAGTTATCCATCAAGGACTATTAGAGGGAGCGGTCCGGGCGCTTAAATCATTACCGAATGCTGTGATCTTTCCCGATTGATCTTATCGCTCACATCCACTGTCATTTTGTTACCACACTTCATCCGTCCATTTATCCCCCTCCCCTTCCTCCCTTTTCAGCACTCGCTCTCTCTCTCTCTGCACCACGCCCGTGTTTGCTTTTCAACATGACCACAGAGTGTCGATATCTCAACCTTGCACCCACTTCTTCGTTGATATGATGATCACTTAACAGTCAAGAGCAAAGGATGATGGGAAATAAGGGCGTCATCAGAGGCAGCGATGGCAGCAGCCAAGCAATTATGTTTCCTTCAGACCAAATGCTCTGCCATTAATGAAATCCCTTATCACCCTGGAGAGGAGCAGGATGCTGGGACAGGTGCGGGAGATGCGCGTCGCTCATTTATCTTGTTTCCCGGAATGAAGGGGAGAAGCAAAATACACAGACGGGGAGGCAACAAGTGCGTGGCGAGTTGGAGCGTCGTAAATAATGTGTTTCTCGGTTACATATTTTAAACTTTGATTGGCAGCTCCGACTAATTCTATTTTGAGGTGTGTAAATATAGGGCCTCATCAGAAAAGCCTTGGCACGCAAGCGTTCAGTGTGTCTAAGATTTGTTTGCGAAGACCTGCTTGTGAATGGGTGGGAGTGAGAGAGAGCGAGATGAAGGGATGTCAATCGAGTGTCTGACATCCTGCGGTGCCCGTGAGCTGTGGATAGCATTTGAAGCGTTTGCCCCAACAACAAGGTGTTTGCCCTTTACCAAAGCGGAGAGATCCATGTTAGTGCCTTCTGGTGCCTTTGAAAAGGGGGGCCGGAGCTGAGGTAGTCCGGGAGAGAGAGGTGGCTCTAATGACGCTAATGCTGTGTGAGATTCTGGCTCCTGTTAAAGGAAGCAATCTGATTGGAAACAGTTCTGGGAGTCTGGGAGGTTGGCCCTGGCTCGTTTCATTTAATGACCCATTTCCTCAGCTCGTGCCACAAGCAGTTAACAAAAGTCAAGGTGCCCAGAGGTTCCCCTGCTGGGGGAGAATGCCAGACCCAAGCTGAAGTTGGGGTGGGGGGATTATTTTTAGGTCAAGATTGGTATTTCTTTTGCCTTTTTTTGCATTGGGTAATCTTTACTTGTGGAAATATCTTGATTGTACAATGATTTATGGAAAAGTTAACCTTGTAGTTGGTGCTTAAAACACTTTGGTGCTAATAGCAGACCAGAGATGAGGCAGTGACTTTCGTGACCTTCTAGCGGAGCCGTTGTGGCCCCAGGAGCGAGTCCTAATGGAGTTAGTCAACTCTGAAAGCCAAACTTGAGCGCACTCACACATATCAAGCTAATGATCAATTATTAATATTCACAATCTCTAGCCTCAATGTCCCCATATGGGTGTAGACGACAAGCAATTATGTCATGCTTCTCGCTCTTCGGACCAAGCTATGTGAAGCTATTTATAAATATATAAAAGATAGATCTTATTACTCTGAGTTATTGCCCTCTTATTTCAGATGTACAGATTCAGATTAATTTGTAATTAGTCTTGAGATTTTGAGCCTCTGTAGATAAAGGATTCCAAAGTCTATGCTTCATTCCAGAAACACGGATCTTTAAAAAAAAAAAAAAGAGGGGGGGAGAAAGCGAATGCTGGTAGCTAGACTAAAATAGCATAAGCCTAAATGATTGTGCGCTCAGACAAATAGAGACACGTATGTCTGAATGCCCTGGCAACAGCGAGCTTGCCAGTAAATGAGTTTTGAAATAAACTGTTATTGTTTAGTTGTAAACATCGAATCCTTGTAATGGAATCTAGGGTCGTGCTTAAGTGACAGCGTGTTGGTGGTATTGTACAAACACAGTCTTTTAAAAATGCAAGTGTGGATCAGAGAAAAAAAGGAGAAAGGAAGAAAAAAATCTCGAGAATAGGGCAGCAAGGCATCTGAAGCCCTTCTCTCTAACATTGTGATTTAATTTTCAATATCCTGTCATGCAGCACTTTTCGTCGGGCTTAGGTTCACATTAATTTGCTCCAAATGTCAGATATCTCTCCTCAGATAAAACAGACACTGAAATAAAGACATAAGGCACCATATTTTCTGTGGCCCATCCAATCGTCAGAATAGCTTTAGTCATAAAGAGGGGGAAGTCTATTAATATTTGAGTCATCAGTGCAGCAGTGTTCTGAAATGGCAAATTGTTAGCTCCATGGTGGCTCTTGCTCTCTGTCAGTGACCTTCATAACAAATGAACATTTGGTCTGTGGAGGAGATTGAAGCATGTTTCTCACTGAAACGTGTGAGGGGTGACACACCGTCAACTGGAAGGTCTGGAGTTGTGGAAAGAGTCAACAGTGAACGGATGACGAAGAAGAGAGAAAGAGAGGAGATACATGAGATAAGACATATGTGGTGATGTCAGAATCGTGTGGATGCCTGTCACTCTTGTTAACATATGGCATGTTAAAGGGCTTTATCGTGAATCTCATTCTAATCTGTGAATCTTGTAGCAAAGTAAAATATTTTTGATTTATTATCAATCTCAATCAATTACTGACTCATAAGTGTCTTGATTTTGTGAAGTCCACCGTGACAGTTTATAACTTGAACTAAACTTGCCTTGCCATAAAAGGTCAGATTATTATTTTAACAAGCAACGTCTTGACCTTGATCCACAGATCTGAAGGCCTACATGTGTCCTCTGTGATTGATGATTGATTGATTGATTGATTGATTGATTGATTGATAGATCTACTAAAATAATATAGATCTTCTAAAAATTGATTGATTGATTGAGCTTAAAACTATTTAGATCTCCTAAAGATTGTTTGATTGATTGATTGATTGTTTGATTGATTGATTGATTGATTGATTGATTGATTGATTGATTGATCTGCTAAAAAAAATATAGATCTCCTAAAGATTGATTGATTTTGCCTATGTCTTGTTTTAGCAGTGAAGTGATTTTTTTTCTCTAAATATGTTTAAATCTTTAATCAGTTTAAATAAATGCATATTTTAAAAGTTCATGATTAATGATTATTCATTTTTGATTTATTATGTTTTATGACTAATTGTACCATGCGTCCTGGCGATTTTTATATATTTATTATATATATATATTTTTTTTTTTCAGAAATTTGAAACACGCTTATTACATAGAGAGTGTGTATTCAAGTAATTTTCTTTTGAATAGTTAGGACCAAACAAACAAAAATAAATAATAAATATAATAATGGGCGACACAGTGGCTCAGTGGTTAGCACTGTTGCCTCACAGCAAGAAGGTCGCTGGTTCGAGTCCTGGCTGGGTCAGTTGGCATTTCTGTGTGGAGTTTGCATGTTCTCCCTGTGTTTGTGTGGGTTTCCTCCAGGTGCTCCGGTTTCCCCCACAGTCCAAAGACATGCGCTATAGGTGAATTGAATAAACTAAATTGGCCGTACTGTATGTATGTGAATGTATGGAGTGTATGGATTTTTCCCAGTACTGGGTTGCAGCTGGAAGGGCATACGCTGTGTAAAACATATGCTGGATAAGTTGGCGGTTCATTCCGCTGTGGCAAGGAAAATGAATGAATAATAATAATAATTATTATTATTATAATAATACTGTTAATATACGTTTTGCTCCACAGTCTGTGTTTCGCATGTCTCACCCTTCCTGGATGTTTGTGGATAGTTTTTGTTCTAAATTTACTCTAGCAGACTTCATTCAGACATCTCACTCAGATTAACGTGGGTTAAATAAAAGATGTCCAATGCTATTTTTGATGGATGATGTAACCTTGAGAGGGAGGGACAGTTTTAAAGCTTCTTTGCCCAGCCCTCAGCATCTTGAAATGTATTCTGATGGAGTTGCTCAGTCATGAGACACTCCTGTGTTTAGGGCGGCATGATAAATCTTTTTATTTCATTTTCCAAGACACTGGACAAGTGCATATAAGAGTAAAACCGGGGATGTCCTTGACCGCGCAATTTATAGTCCATGTGGCTGAGGCGAAAAAGCCACGTTTTACAGTTCCTGTCAAGACGCAGGTTTTTGGTTAAGGCGATGCGTGTATAAATGGGAAGAAGCGTTAATGTTGTTCCATGTGTAATTCATCATCCTCATATTATAGTGTCAGTCTTTGTGCAAGTCTAGTTTGGTAATGTTGTTATTGATCAGACCATCCATATGGTAATTTCCCTAATATCTTCAAGTACATCAGTATTGTTTTAATTCTCATTAATGAAAGCGATGGAGGAATGGCTTTTCAAAGCGTATGGCTTTAGAGGGATGCTAATGGATTTAGAAGGTGCTGTAAAGGGATGTGTAAGTCAGCTTTATGATTGCCTGGTGTACTTGTTGTTGATTTGGTCGGGTGGAAAAATGAATAGGAAATCAATGTCAGGCGAGGAGGGTTTTTTTTTTTCACCCTGAAAGAGTTTTAAAGGTACAGCGCAGTGCTTAAGTAATGCATTACATGCTGTTTAGCTCTACAACAGTCGGTTTGCCTGTTTCTCTTTCTTTCTTTCTTTCTTTCTTTCTTTGACGTTTATCAAAAATGTAAATTGTAACTAAATGATAGGTCATTCAAAAATAAGATTTTCTTAATATTTTCAGACGATGCAGAAAGAAAGAAAAAAAGAAAGAATGAAAGAGAGACATTTTATCATTATTTGTGTTTGTTGTTTTTTATACAATGAATGTTAGAAGGGTCTAAACATTGAAGCTTTTTTAAATATTTTTTTGGTGTGTAATAGACATTATTATATTTTTATTATTTTAGTTTTAATTTAAACTAAATGAATCAGTTAAAGACACGGTGGCTCAGTTGTTAGCACTGTTACCTCACAGCAAGAAGGTCGCTGGTTCGAGTCCTGGCTGGGCCAGTTGGCGTTTCTGTGTGGAGTTTGCATGTTCTCCACGTGTTGGTGTATTGAATAAGCTAAATTGGCCGTAGTGTATGTGTGTGAATGAGTGTTAATGGGTGTTTCCCAGTACTGGGTTGCAGCTGGAAGGGCATCTGCTGTGTAAAACATATGCTGGATAAGTTGGCGGTTCATTCCGCTGTGGCGACCCCTGATGAATAAAGGGACTAAGCCGAAGCAAAATGAATGAATGAATCACTTTAAATATGTCTTTAAATGTTGATTTAAATGAAATTGTTTTAATTAAAAGCTAATTTAAAAAGTAGAAGACACTAATTACATAATACATAACTACATAATTTCATAACATAAACATAAATACATTACTAATGTATTTTAATTGATGATGATGATGATGATGATTATTATTATTATTATTTTATTATTATATTGTGTCTGTAGATGTATTTCTATTAATTACATTTTTTGTTATATAACTGAGGCTATTTTTTTAAGTTTTCTGTTTTCATTTACATTTTTAATTAAGTTTTAATAATTTGGTGTGCTTTGTGGTTTTTATTGCAATTATTTTTATATCTCATAGTGTTTATTTAAATTTCAGTTGTAGCTTTTTATATTTAAATTGAACTAAATTATTATATTTAACTAAGTGATGTTGAGTAAATATATTTTATTATCTATTATCAACTGAGCTATCAACTTATTTAGTTTTTATTTTACTTATTTAAGTAAAATAAACTTATTTATATAAAACTATAAAAATATAAAACTTTACTTATTTATTTATTATTTTTCAATCATTTTAATAATTTGTTTGTGGATTTTTGCAAACATGTCTTAAATGTCATGGTTTTCATTTTATACTGGAATCTTATAGATAAAAAAAAATTAATCTTATTTCCTCTTCCCTTTAATATCATAACATTTCACCATCATGCTGCCCTCATTCTTTTAGCTTAACCACAGTAAACGCAGTAGCCCTGAATAGACCGCATCCACCCAACCTGCACTAATGATAAAGTTGCACATTTTACCCCCAAAAAAGTGGGCGTCCAATGAATATTTACCATGATTAAGAGCAGCCAGCCTTACTGAAGTGTGTCTTGTAATAAAGATGGCCACCCTCAGGGCCCTGTCGTGAGCTTCTGATCAGCAGCAGGGGTCACGGCGGTCCCCTGCATGCTGTGATCACCTTGCAGAATAATAAAGTTAGTGAGACCTCACTGCCTCCTCAGCAGCCTGGGTTTCACTTTCCTTTCACTGCGCATTTATTAATTTATTTATCTTAATTTTCTTTTCTTTCGCTCGTTCTTTTTTTTCTCTCTCTCTCCTCATTTTTTTAATTTGCTGCTCTTTGAAGCCTGAAAGCAACTCGAGAGGAGCAAACAAAGATGGGCGAGTGCCAGGCGGAAACTTATGGCACCATTCCTGTTCCCTCAGCTCGACAGAGGCATAGCCTTTAAAGAGGGAGAGGCGCACCTTCTGTCACTGATGGTGGGAGGGAAGGAGAGAGAGAAAGAGAGAGGGTTTCTCCAGTCTAGAGTGCTGTCAATGTGGCTCATTTGCACAATTCTGCCACTTTCACCTCCCTGACCTCCTGAGACTCAGTCGTGTTGTTGTGTTGGTACGCGATGCTCGCTGTTTTGTGAAGGGCACGTCTTGAGGAACCTGAGATGTGCTCTTCAGATTTCAGTTGTGACGGAGCCGCGCGTGACTTGGCCGAGATCCTAGATTCATGTCGAATTTCTTGCGCTTTATGTCGCCCATTAAACTATTGATGTTATTGGTGGAGAGGATCTAGTCAAGCATGTTAAGTCGAGGAAGATTTGGAAACTTCTTACAGTCGGAGGGAGAATACTTAAAGCTTAATTTCACCTGACCCTTTCCGCCGGCAGGCATAACAAATGTGCTCTAAAAAAGAGAGAGAGAGAGGGAGAGAAATGCGGCGTTCTGTTCACAAAGCAGAAAAAGGACAATCTTTCCTCCTCCTCTTGTAATCCTACTTTCACTCAGGCTGCCGCTAATAAATATAAATGTTTGTGATTAGCATCACGGCGGCACAGGTGCATGTTTGTTGCGAGGAGAGGCATGTTCATTAATTTTCAGCGATGAAAAGTGCACTGCGCCATAAACACAGAGTCCAAAAACGCATGGGCTGATAAATGAACGCACAGATTGTTAATGTACCATTGTATGGCTGAGCCTCCACAAGCTTAAAAACACACACACACACACACACAGGGCCCTCTTGCCAAATCAGTGCTAGCTAGAAGTAATGTGCTAGCGGCCCCCTTTTTCATGGTCCAGATTACAGAGAATGGAGCATTAAAACTGGGTTTTGTGTGCCTGAGTGTGTGTGATTATACTTACACATAGGATATAAGGATTATATAGACAACATAGCCTCCCCCAACACCCGCCTTCCCATCTGATCTTTTGCCGCCATGTGGGCAGTAATTAGTTTTTTTTTGTTTTTTTAGACTGATATTTACTGTGGAGTTTGGCTCTTACAGTGTGTGTGTGGATGGTTAGATGGATTTAACCTGTACTCTGGTTAGACATTTGCTAAACAAGCACTAAATGTAGTGTGTAAATATGCAAATACTACAATTATATTATATTATATTATATTATATTATATTATATTATATTATATTATATTA
>CAIGQV010000818.1:3218133-3228626 GCA_903798115.1 Danio jaintianensis | reverse complement strand
TATATTATATTATATTATATTATATTATATTATATTATATTATATTAATGCATTGTCTTTGTCATACATGTATTATGTATGACATTTTACAACATTTCCAAACTGTTTAATGTCATTAAACACAAAACATTTCCAGAGAAAGGCAGTTCATGTTTAACTACAACTGTTTAATAAAAAAAAGAAAAGAAAAGACAACATCGCTTGGAGCGAGAAAATGCTGCTTTCCTACCGACCAAAAAAAAAACAGAAAATGGGTTGTTTTTCAGTCACAGCAAAAATGTTTTATTAGGGGACCGCCGAACACCTGCCTTAAAATGTCGTTTCAACATCTCCCGAATGCCATTTTGCTTAATTGACTTGGAAATGGCCCAAATGTATTGCTGAATGCAGTCTAATTAATATTAATAATAAATGCCATTATTAACATCAAAGAACATCTGGTGCCCCTGTTTACCCACATGCCTTATATGTAGCACATTTTGCGGCTGTTTCATCTCACAAACAGAAAGGGGGTAAACACTTTTTGAATTTAGCGTTTATTCATTTATTTATTTAAATTCTAGTTTGCCTCCGTGAATTTATTACCTCATTGACACGCAGGTCAGTGTGTGCCGCCTGCAATCGAGAGGGCTTGCTCTCGCATCCAGTGAATCTTTCTAACATTTGGACAGATTTTTTCTTACCCCCCACCCTCGTCCCCCTCACATCATGGGCAGGACTCTGTTGTGGTGGTACCACTGAGGGTTCAGGGTCCCTGGTGAACTCCTAAAAAAATAAAAAAAATAAAAAAATAACTGCTTGTGCGAGCATCTGTGCCAAGGGGCTGCATTAGGAGTTTTAGCCACCATAAATCAGCAGGCTAAATAACTTTAATCTAAAATTTCATTAAGTAGTCCTTGTCAGGTAGTAAAAGGAGGGGATAATGCAGTGGTGTTTAATGATAATTGGTGTTTGGTTAATAAATTCTGCGAGTTCCGATTACTTTCTAGCAGTCGGCGGAATGCTAGCCTCAGCAGTGTAACTAAACCTCAAATTGATTAACTCGCCTGAACCAGACTGTTCACAAAGATGGCACCGGTCCAAATCAAAAAAGAGAGAGTGCAGCGTGCGCATCAGCCGGATGGTGTTGTGTTGCTCCAGCGTAAGGAAATCAGCTCCCCCCGGGCGCATTTTTAAAAGCCTAATGCCTTTCAAATGATGTCATCAGATTTTACCTTCTCTCTCTCTCAGTCTCTCTCTCTCTCTGCTTTTTACTATCTAAATCCAAATGTTTCTCTCACATTTTCTTCGGGTGCTACAGAGGAAGGAAGGTCAATGACTGACTGTGGCACGTGACACATTATTCTAATGGATAGGGGAGACATCTTGTGTTTTTATGATTGCTTCTTGTCTTTTTTTTTCCTCTGAAAGTGATATGCGAGTAATCAGAACCACAGACTGATTTAGAGTGGAAGTGTGATTGTGAGAGATCCATTAAAGGTGTGTGTGTGCGTGTGTGTGAGGGGGGGGGGGGGGGATTTGTCATGGTGGGCCTTTGTTGTTGTTGTTTTTTTATTAGTGGAAACAGGGTGTGGTCCATCTGGAGAGATTTGAGTTGTTGTGCACACACATATCGTGTCGCTGAGACAAACATATTTTCCTGTTTTAAACACACATTCAGCTTCCGCATTAGTGTGTGTGTGTGTGTGTGTTTATGTCATAGAGACAGAAGCAGACAGAAGGGTGAGCGACACACCTCCTCCCAGATGGCTTTTCCCAGTGGTCTCCTGTCCGCTTCCAGTCTATTGTTCTGGCATGTTCTGTAATGCTGGTCCAGTAAAGCACCACGCTTTACATGCTTGTGCCATTAGCCACTGGGCCTGGTGCTCCAAACTCAATGGACGATGAGATATGGATATTGATATGTTGTGTCAAGCGCTTGGAGATGCTCTTTATTATTGGTTACGGCAGCAAAAAAAAGCTCATAAGCGAATCCAGTGGTCGATGAAATATTTATGGCGATGGGGATGATTGATACTAGCGTAGTCACAATAAGCAAGTTAATCATAAATTACAGATGTAACTTCATTATCCCCGTGTCTAATTAGTCAGACTGTAAACATCTATAAAGGAACACTGTAGCGTTTCATAATGTTTTGCGGCATTGTCTAGGTTCTGGACTGAAGAGTTATTGTTTTCAGGCTTAACTGGATAATATATGAAGGCCGCGGCTCACTCGTGACAATCGCTTTAATGCCGTCTCTCTTACAGATTTTTCTTTTGCATAAAAAAGGGCTGAGAAATGGAAAATCAATATGCAGAAAATAGTTATAGGTGGCGGGTTATCGAGAATCTCTCTGTTCCAGACACCCTGGGCTGAGAGATGATGCGTAATATATGGGGTGACCTTCAAATGTCATAAATGTGTTGTGCAATAAACTGTCAATATTTGTGGTTATTTGGTGCAGGATGACTTTTACAGTAATTGGAACAGCCGTATTAAAAGCTGGGGAGCAGTCAGCTGATTAAAGACGGCCCTGCTGGCCTGTGTGTGTGCGTGTGTGTGTGCGTGTGTGTGTGTGCGTGTGTGTGTGCATGTGCGTGTGCGTGTGTGTGTGTGTGTGTGTAGAGAGAGAGAAAGAAAGAGAGAGAGGCAGAGATGAAAGAACAGTATTACCTGTAAAGGCTTTGTATGCTCATGTATCTGTCGGCCTGATGTTTCAGTATGTAGCTAAGCATTAGAGTGGCATGACTGATGGTTTACGTAAAAATCTGAATCTAAAGGAACATTTAATACTGTGTGAGTAATGATTGGCACTCATGCCACATTTACGATTACATTTACAATATACACTCACTTTATTAGATACACCTTGATAGTGCTGGTCTACAGAACTGCTTTATTTTACTTGTGGCATAGATTTAGCAAGGTACTGAAAGCATTGTTCGGGTATGTTGCTTTATTTTGACATGATAGCATCACACGGTTGCTTCAGATTTGTCGACTACACATACATGATGTGAATCTCCTGTTGCAGCACATCTCAGATGTGCTCTACTGTATTAAGATATAGTGAATATGGAGGACATTTGAGTCTAGTGAACTCACTGTCATGTTCAAGAAATCAGTTTTATGAGCTTTATGACATGGTGCAGATGGGTTCACTGTGGTCATAAATAGAGGAAGAGGGTCATCAATAATACTCAGGTAGGCTGTGACCTTTAAATGATGTTCAGTTGATACTAAGGAGCTCAAGTTGTGCTATTAAACCACCACCAACAAACTGTACTAGAAAGGATCCATCATATCATGTATATCATCACCCTACCATTCGAATTTTGCTGCAGAAATTTAGACTCATCATACCAGGTAAACTTTTCCAATCCTATGTTCCAGATTTGGTGAGCCTGTTCACATTATAGCCTCATACTATAGTTTCCTATTCTTTGCTCACTGGATTGACACTATTGTGCTCTTCTGTTGCTGTAGCTCATCTGCTTCAAGGTTGATGTGTATGTTTATGCAGACTTCTGTTTTGTTAACCGGAGGGGTTATTTAAGTTACAATGATCTTATTCCATGGTCTGTAGGAATTCTTGCTTCTGATTGGCCATAAAATCGTTAATAAACACATAGTACCAGTCAGTTTTGATCATAGTTCGAAATAAATGCACTGCACTCAAACATTAGTAGTAAACCTTCAATGATCTGTGTAATCTCGATGAGCGTAATCAAGGAGCCGAAGTTGATCTATCATTAATCAAGGAGCCGAAGTTGTTCTATCAGCTTGTAAATATGCTTAATAATATTTGCAAAAAGGTAACAGGCCACTATAAGCTATTTAATATGCTTGTCCCATTTACAAGCACAGACATGATATCTTTCTTTCTCTCTATCTCTCTCTCTCTCTCTCTCTCTCTCTCGCTCTCTCTCACAAAAAATACTTTTTTGTTTTGGCAAGCGAACTGCTCTTCATTGGATATTTTGCCTTATACAGACCATTCTGTAAACCAGATAATTGTGCTTAAGGTAAGAAGTGAGATCTGATCTGATCTTTATTAGTTTGTCTTGTCCACGTCTACATTCCTGTGTTCATTCAGTTACTGCCCTGTGATTAGTTGATTTGATATTTGTGCTGATGCGCAGTTAAACAGTTGTACCTAATAAAGAGGCCAGTAAGTGTAGCAGGTGTATACATATGCATCTGTGGGACAAAAGCATCCACTTTTTTTTCTAAAAGCCTGTGAAAATTTGCCAATAGGAGTAATATTTGTAATTGTTGTGTGGTTATCAGGGTAAAGTGGGTCAGAGTCGGTGTTTGTGTTTGTTTGGTTGTGAGTATATGTTTGGGTCAGAAAATGGGGGCAGACATCACAATGTAATGCGTGTAGGCAAAACGGAGGCAGCAAATTGCAGGAATGTGATCAGTCACAAGAGAGAAGGAGATGCTGACTTCACTCTTTCTTTTTTAACTTCTCAAATCTCATTTGATTCTTAAAAGAGGGTAGAGAAATGAGGAGGGAAAAAAAGCACAGAAAGAAAGAAAGATTCCTGTACAAAAGCTTTTGATTGAGGCAAATGGTTGCTAAAGTGGGTTGCTCCATTCAGGCGACGTCTCTCCCTACACACACACCGTATAATGTGTAGGCGCAGAAATAAAAAAGCATTTGCAAACGTTTTTTTATTTTATTTTTATTTATTAATGGTCTGTTATGGGCTTACAGACCTCGTTGAGCTGAAGTAAAGGCACAAATCCAGATGATGGTATAAAAAATATAAAATACACACATAGGGACAGAAAGTGTATGGGGCATGTTTCTTTAGTTTTCATTACATTTGATATTAATGTGATTACATTACATTTATTTATTTATTTATTTATTTATTTATTTATCTGACTGGAAATTACTTGAACTACAACTCAATATTTTAAACTAAACATGTGCAATAGTTCTAACAAAATATGATATAATTCTTTTCTTAATTTGTTTGATTATTCTGATGTTTTTTTGTTTTATTCATCATTTTAATTAAACGTTTATAACTTTTTAAATCTTAAACTAAATTAAAATAATTTAATTGTCTATCTGTGTTTGGATTTTTTTTTTTCAGTTTTGTTTCCATTCATTCATTCATTCATTCATTCATTCATTCATTCATTCATTCATTCATTTATATATTTATTTATGTTAAATGGTTTGGGGAAGATAGAATAAAATAAACTTTTTTGTTTAAATTCATTGAAATTAAATACAAAAGTAAATGTTGTTGACACATCTCTAGGAGGCAACTGTAACTTCTCAAAGGACCTGACCTGGTCTTGTTTCATTTTAACTACACTGGAGTGTCAACCGCTTCACACAATACAAGATCCCCCTGTAACTCACCACGGTGTAACACTGCTGACATCTCACATATAAGCACAGTGACTAATTATCTCCAAGTGTGGACTTGTTGACACTCTTAGACATTATTGGTGTGACAATTGCTCAATCAGAGCGGCCCTTCGTTATCACCGTTTCCCATCAAGCTCCCAGCCGACGTCACCTGTCAAAACCAGGGCGCCACGCAAAAGCGAAGACCCTGTTGCTGACATGGCTGTTTTCTCCTTTTTTTTCCCCCTTGTATTGTTCATTTCAACACAATCTGCCATATGCTTCCCACTACAGATGATGAGAGGCTGGATAAAACGTTGGGACGTGAGTGTACTTGGGCGGGGGTCGGGGTGATATCTCTAAAGAAAGCTTCTGAACTGTCAGCATTCTGTCAGGTTGCAGAGTGGGGGGGAACGTGGTGCACATGAACTTATTGATGTGTTTGACTTTGTGTGGCGTTAGCAGATTTGGGTGGCAAACGCTGAAAGCATGGAGAACAACAGAAGAAACAGAAGTCTCTGGTGTGCGTCTGGTTTGAAGTGAGACAGAACAGTCTGTGAATTATGTTTCTCTGTTTTCTCTTAGATGTCGGGGATGAGATGGCGAAACCTGTGAGCGCTGTCCAGACCCCCACTACTCAGCACCGGGACAGGAGTGTGGGTTCAAGCATGAAGGACTGCCCCTACTGTGGCAAATCTTTCCGCACCTCACACCATCTGAAGGTCCACTTAAGAATACATACAGGTGAGAGAGAAGTCCGTGAAGCAAACCCAATTCATTTTACACACTTTTAAATCTAATCTAATCAAACACATGATTTAGATTTTAAATCTAATCTAATCTAATCTAATCTAAAACATCATTGTGTTTTGGTTACATATGTAATGCATGTATTTTAAATCATGTCCAATTTAAATCATTGAATAAAATTTCAGATTTTTTTGCAAAGAAAGAAAGAAAGTATCAAATAAATAAATAAATAAATAAATTTGTAATCCATACACTGGGTTGTTTCAGTACAAAGTTGTATAAGTTATGGACTGAATGTTTAGGTTAATTTCTTATATAAAATTAAATTTTAACCCATTTGTTGGGTTTACCGTATTTTATATTTTATATGTTGAAACAACCAATCATTTTTTGGAGTTCACCTGTATGTATATGTAAATGTATTACATAGTAATTTTGTATATACCTAATTTCAATTCAGGTTAAGAAATCTTTTGCGCTCTCAGTATGTTAGATGTTATGTTATGTTATGTTATGTTATGTTATGTTATGTTATGTTATGTTATGTTATGTTATGTTATGTTATGTTATGTTATGTTATGTTAGTCTTGAGTTGTATGTATTTAGCTTTTTCCATTAGTATTGGGAGAAGTCCATGAAGAAGATATTTTGGCACATACAGGACATAAATTCCACATGCAAATAGTGAAGTACATACAAGTATACAACCTATTTAGAGTTATTCCCACCATTAATGATGCACATTTTACAAAGCCCCCTTTAGTAGGATTGAAAATCTCTGAGCCCATAAATGAACCGCAGGTATGTGAGGGAGGACAGCGGCCCAGCAGAGTAATGATGTGAGCAGTGCTGGTCCAGTGGCTGTCAGGAGACCCTGCTGTTCCACCCAAGAGCAAGGCTGAGGCTCACTAGCAGGCACAGCTGGCCTAGTTAACATGCAGGATAACCAGGATAAGCACTCTGAGGTCACCTTAGATTCAGCAAACTGCTGGCTCTGTTTATGGGGAACAGTGTATGTGTAAACATTTAAGGGGTAGTTTTTATGTGTATTATTATTATTATTATTATTATTATTATTATTATTATTATTATTATTATTATTATTATTATTATTATTATTCATTCATTCATTCATTTTCTATTTGGCTTAGTCCCTTTATTAATCTGGGGTCGCCACAGCGGAATGAACCGCCGACTTATCCAGCATATGTTTTACGCAGCGGATGCCCTTCCAGCTGCAACCCATCACTGGGAAAATTATTATTATTATTATTGTTGTTGTTGTTGTTGTTGTTATATTGTACAGTGTAAAAAATGCAGGGTTCCACACAAATCAATTAAGTTAACATAACAAATTTAAGTGGATTGAACATAAAAAAATTTAGTTTCCCAAAGAAAATATACAGAATTGTGTTGTTTTGACTCATTTTAACCAAGTAGTTTGAACAAGTGGCTTTTTAAGTGTAGATACAGTTGATTATGTTAGTACTAATACTAAAATTTGCTACTGTGCTACTAAAATAAAATAAAATAAAATATTCTGTTGACCACAAGTAACTTTGCAACTATACTTGAAACAAAACTCTCATTAGCAGTAATAGACTATAATAAGCTGATGTATTTGCAAAGCAGATGGGAACCTTCTTCAGAGCCATCTAGGTGTTCAGAGAGGGCCCGCACTATTGTAAAACATTTTTTTTAATAATAATAATAAATAAATAAATTTAAATATTTGTAATATAAAACAAAAAAATGGACCAGAAAGAGAGAGAGGTGGAACTTCCCCATGACAGTGCTGGTCAATGCATTTGATGGCTAAATCTTTCAAAGTGTTGTTGAAAGTAAAAATAATGCTCTTGATTGATGTTCTTCTATATTTTGGTCCCTGTCAGTACATAGACATTTCCACTGACTCACTCATACAGACAGCCTCTTGCCCCATCTAATGGTATAACAATGTAACCTTCACTGAAGTCAAAATCACAATTACTAACACACAGACCATTTCTCACAACCACATTTTGAAGAACACTGTTTATATCTACATACTCCGGATCATATACTAGACCAATGAACATAATTTTATGGGTGAGATCTGGAACACTTGCACATGTTCACAGTGAAACTTTAATCATAAAAAGGACAGCTATAAAAATAGCAAGAAATAAAAGAGAAAGAAACAGCTTTTAAATTTAGCAAATAATGTGAGGTCAATCCCCGCTTCTTTCCTTAACTGTAAATGGAAATCACTTGCAGCTCAGGGAATCGATGGTTGTTACTTTTTTGGTATGTGCATACAAGGAAGAGAGCAGACCACCCAGATGGTATTTGTCCCACTTAATAAGAAGCACATAGCTGCGCTATTCTGGAGCATTAAGGTTGATTATAAGACATGCTTAACAACGGAGCTGATGTGTAACTCTCTCAGCCTGCAGTATCTCCACCTTCTGTTGTAACAAGCACAGGAAATAGTATTAATTTTCAGTATGGCATTCATATGAAGTCTGGAGAACGCTGTCATCTGCATTTGTTATTATCTAATATGGACTGCGAGGCAGTTATAAAGAGCAATTTCCCCTGAAATGACTTGAAGCAAGAAATATTTGAAATGGAATGCAATGTACAACTTAAAAACTGCACAAATGAGAGTGTTAAACATTTAGGCAATGACAGGCTGTCGCAGTGAAGTGTTTAAGTTTTCTTTAAACAGAGGGGTTAAGGCTTTGGACAGGCTAGCTTTATCCTCCTAGCAGGAGAGCAGCGGATGGAGTGGGGAAATATGTTTCTAGCTGAGGGAGGTTGAGTTATGCCTGCTCGGAGCAGGGGGTAAGGGTCCCCAGTAGAGCCGTATTTCAGCCGAGAGGAAACAGAGGCCCTCGTCCCAAGCCTCCGTTAACTCACTCACTCTCTCTCTTTCTGCTGGCCGGGACAAGCCACGTGTGTGTGGTGCGGCCAGAGAGCGCTTACAGGCGGACGCTTCATTTTCTGTCGATGCAGCAATTTACGCGGGCTCTGATGTACTTGCAAGATGTGTGACTCTTTGCTGATCGGTTATAGGTTTGTCATAAAGATTCCCGGCTGACAGGAATCAGAGATATGGCGCAGGTCTCGCTCTAGCTCTGCTCGAATAATTTATAGGAACAACAGGCCCTTCCAATCAGGCTGAAACTATGCCGATGACATTAAACAAATATCCTGCCCTGATTTAAAGCAATCAGACATGCGGATGACACAAAGCGGGCCTCAATCCCGATGCCGTTATCCCATCACAATGGCGTTGCTTACTGAGGAGGCCAGGGCATTGTGCGACACAATGTTAGATTAATGACTCTCTAACGTCGGCTTGAAAGGAATGAAGTGAATTTAAATTTCTCCAAAAGTTAAAGAGCTAATGTTACAGTATTAATTTCCTCTCCAACAGTGAGCGGGAAAATATCCATTAGTGAAATTAAGCACAGTTTTCTAGGTAGCTAACATTGTGCAGCGTATAGTGTGGGGCCACAGCTAATGAACACTGCAGTGGGTGATATTTCATTATACAAATTAATGCTCACATTTTAATGGGAAAGTCACATAATGAATCTAGGCTTCAGTGACAGCAATTAGAGACACAGATTGTCCCCTTCTGGACAAGGCAGTATTTAGCAGTAAGCAGCTGTAGATAAAAAATAAAAAGGTCCTTGCTCCTGACAATGGCTACGCATAACTTGAGGCTATGGGAGAAGCAAGATGCCAGACGAATCACCTTTGTTTGAAGGGAGACAGAGGACAGACAGGCATCGGCCGTGCTGGTTCACCTTGGTGATCAGGAGCCATTACGCATCTTGACCGAGACTTGGACTGAACCAAGGAGAGTTGGCTCACACGGCTGGATGGAGGTTTATGGTTGCATCGAACAACGTTTTGAAGGTTTACTTTGAAGAGAGAGAGGGGGGAGCCATTAAACTCAGGTCTGTGGTCAGTTGCTACTGTTCCAAACCATAAGCATTGTAAATTACAAAGGTCACTCGGCAGACTCCCTGTAGGAAATTTCAAGGTATTACTAACGAGTCCTTTTCTGGTGCATGGTTTAGTGGTTTTGTTCCATTCTTGTTAATTTTGGTTTTGTTTTCGTTCGCTCTTGTAATGCTTATTTGCTTAGAACATGGCGAGTTAGTTATCTAAAAGTCTTTAAGATGAATGGAAGGATTGAAGTAATGGGGCATACAGTAAAGGGTAATTTCAAATGTAAATAGAAGTTGTGGGTATGATGTGGAGGGCTTGAGAACTCGAACACCTTGACATTCTTGTTTCTACATTTGGCGTAGATTATGGGGGAGAAAAGATATCTATTTCTCCAGCGCTCTCTCTCTCTCTCTCTCTCTCTCTCTCTCTCTCTCTCTCTCTCTC
>CAIGQV010000818.1:3187186-3207186 GCA_903798115.1 Danio jaintianensis | reverse complement strand
AGAGATCAGACTTGAAGGACTGCTGAAAGAGGGGGCTGCTCACCCCAACCATCCTAGTTCATAAGGCCATGACACCCCCTGGTGGAAAAGCAGTGAACCCTGTCCCCATTCACTCCAAACCACTCAGTGAGAATGACAGATGATTGGAGACGGAGAAAGATAGAAGGAAATGGAGAGAAATACGGGCTGGCTGTATGAGAGCGAGTCGAAAGACAGAAAAAGAGACGTATGCTTAGGAGGATCGCTTTATGTCTTTGCTTTTCTTCTTCTACGCAAATCCCTTCGGGTTTATCAATTTACAATGTGTCCTCCTTAATATGTCAAGGCAGACTCACAAACTTTAAAAAAAGACCTTTATAAGTGATGCAGTTAAAGAAGATGTGTGGGAATGGTCTCTGGGTTTTCCTAGTGTTTTTATTTTAGCTCTTGCCTGCTAGTGTGTGTGTGTGTGTGTGTGTTAGCATGTATCTTGCCCAGCAGACAGGAGTGGGTAGTTAAATGTAAATGGTGTTTAGTCACTAGTGGCCAATTATCACTGTCAGGAGGGTGTATGATCAGACCCTCTCCTGGGTGGGTCTTGACCCCAGTCTGGTGCGGGTCAGAGAGAGTGCACTACTTTCTGTCTTCCTGTCAGCCTTAAGTTCATGTTTCTCCCTACTTTGCTGGCTTTTAACTTTATGTGCCTCTCATATGTGTGTCTTTCACTCTCTCTCTCTCTCTCCTTT
This sequence comes from Danio jaintianensis, assembly GCA_903798115.1. Taxonomy (NCBI): domain Eukaryota; kingdom Metazoa; phylum Chordata; class Actinopteri; order Cypriniformes; family Danionidae; genus Danio; species Danio jaintianensis. Next base: position 3,206,461 of record CAIGQV010000818.1, on the reverse strand, counting down.
TCAATCCACGGGTGTGGTAATAAAGAGCTCGTGCAAGTGTGTTGTTGTTTGACCAGGTTCTATTATGATAATTAAAACCATATGGTGCCTGCAATGTGCACAGTGAACCCACAGATGTAAAGGAACAGACTTTCGCTTCGTAGCGAGGAACATGATGACACGTCCTCACATGCTTGCACAGACATCACACATCCACTTAAGTAACGTTTAGCATTAAACAGAGCGTTCTTGTTTTTTGTAGATTTTTTTTTTTTTACTTTAAATATGATGAAAAACATGGTCGTCAGCGGGTTCAGGTTCAGGATTTTACAACCATTTTTTTTTTTTTACTTTAATAAATAAATAAGTTAATGAATGAATGAATGAATGAATGAATGAATGAATGAATGAATGAATGAATGAGAAAATACATTTTATAGGCTAAAACACGTGTTTTTATCACTTTTATTTTATTTTATTTTTTTAATCAAATATACCCAAGATAGACCCCTGCACACATTGTGTTATGTTCATTAAAACTTAAACTTAGATTATAAATGCTGTAGTTCTAAATGTATAATTTAATTATATAATTTAGTGTTACAATTTTAGCTAATCCCAGGTTAATTTTTAGTTTTACTACCCTCCTCATCCATTTTTTTAGTAACACAATTTGCTTCACACACAAACACACTACCGCATGTCACCTCAATGACACACTCATTTACCACATAGCAATTACTACTACGTAATTATTGCGGCCTCCTAATTTATAGACAACTGGAACTATTACAGACGCCGAGTGAGAACGAGAGGGAATCTAACACCGAACAGAGAAAATGTCTCTTGATTTCCTTTTTTTCGCTTGCTGTTTGCCCCTGACTTTCATCTCCCTTTCGGTAAAAAGAGATCTCCACACTCAAAAAGCGGCGCGGGGATGAAACTTGGTAATTGCCAGTAATGCTGTCCTCATCAGGTGGCTAATTAACAGTAATATGGCTCGTGTTAGTCTGCTAGCATCCGTGCAGCCCCAGCGTTCAGGCGACCGCGGAGAGGCGGGAGAAGCCGTCACACTCTGATGATGCGTACGGCCTGAGGGTCAGCCGGCCCGTGTTTTATGTACACATAATCCCTCCCGCGGGACCGCCGAGGCCTTCCGTAATCTTTAGCACCTTGCTGTCAACGTCGGGACGGCAGAATAACCTAAGAAGAACCAGGTTGTTAGATACGACTGATTTGTAAAAGACTCGGAGACGAATCCTTCATCTCTGACAGATGACGTTTAACCTGTCACCGGGAGTTTAAATGCTGTCAGCCTCCGAGCGCACTGTTGTGGTACATTTAAGAGCTGTCAAACAGTCTTATTACAGAGTAAAGGTAGACTCCTGACACGACACACATCAGACTGAGCCCTGTCCCACGCTTCTCCATCTCAGAGCTCAGCGCCGGAGGGAAACTCTCGCACAATGAAAGACTGCTCGCTTGCTTTCGCTCTCCTTGGAAGTCTCTGAGGTGACAGACGGTGTTGGTGCATCTCCACTCTTTCCATTGTGCCGGGTGTGTGATGAAGGCTCGTCGGGTGAAGGCGAGGTGCTATTTCGCATGTTCAATATTACCACTTTAACTTCAACCTAGGTGAATTAGCACCTTGTCACTCAGCGACGCAAATTCTGCTTTCAAAGAGCAATTAATTGTAAAAGCTGTTGTCAAGCGCACTGGATGGTACCTGTTGCTCTCCCGCAGCAGCTGTGCAATCTCTAAAAATATTTTTCTCTACGCTAATTTACTCCGATATCAACTTTGGCGGCGCTGAAAGCTTTTGAAAGGCCTCATAATTTCGCTCCCTCTTTCACTCCTGTCTCGTACCTTGCTGACGTACAGTACAGTAGTCTTCGTCGTTTCCATGCGGGAGAGGGAAAAAAAAAACGAGCGAGTGGTCGCTGAATAAAGGATCGGGTTCCAGTATGACAACAAAGGCAGAGAAATATTCAATGCTAATGACAGCGAAACAATTATGCTATTCATAATATTAGACGGAAAGAAAGATCTTGTTAGAGGAAACCTTGGGAGAGGAGAATATGAAGTGTTCTCACTGGCGCAGTAATCACGGCATGCCTCCATTATTTTTATTCCCCCGTAGCCCACTATGGTTTGCATTTAATGACAGAAACCCTTAAGCTAATACTTAATAGATTTGCTCCTACACCCCCTCCCCCATACGTTTGATGTTCTTTCTTTGTTTTTGTTTTGTTTTGTTTCCCAGACTTTGTTCAATTTGAGGTATTCCTCGCAGTTGTGCTTCGCGCGTTCCCCAGGTGCCCTTAGATGTGACGATGTGCTCTCAGAGGGATTGTAGCGGCAGAACAACACTACCTGCCTGCGCCGGGGCGCACCTCGCACACACAGTATAATGATCATGCTTACACACGGTGTATGACATACACTCCAAACGTAATGAGAGAATATGCCCCGACTCGGGCTGCCAGGCGCAGGAGTTAAAAAAAGAAAAAAAGCACAAGTATGTCAACTTTTATTTGCTCCTTTATTCCACATCAATAACAAACAATGCGCTAAAGTTAATAAAACAAATACAGAAAACACAGTCTGTCTGAGGCAGAGGCAACAGGGGTGTGTTTTGAGAGGTCGTGTAGCAATTACAGACGAATCTGTCAGATTCCACGTTCAAGCTGCCGCACCAAAAGAAGAGCCGGTCCAATAAGCCACATTTGATTTCGACTTCAAAATAAACAGGGTGCAAGCAAAGTTCCTGCAAATAGAAAGAGTGGAGGAGCGACATAAAAGAAAACGCATTGCATGAGAAATAAGCCCACATTATACCATTAGCTGTTAAAAAATGCACTTAATTCCTCTGTAGAGATGGAAATAAATCGCACGAGCTCGAGCATTGTTCCATGCAAATCCCATCGAATGGATTTAAGATGGCCTATTGTTTATTAGGGAAATATGGGGGGAGGTAGGAGAGCTGCTGTTCTAATTGCAGTAATTTAATCAGGATTAGAAAGGTTACCTGGATGAGGCGGCAGCGCAAGGACACAGAAGCATGTGGAAAGTAAAAATGCACATTTCATGTTGTTGATGTTGTCTTTTACGTTAACGAATTTGCACTGGAGTTTGCGCTGGCACTCTTGTGTGGATAAATAAACAGAATGTTCTATTGTTTCTTTTCCTCCCCCCTCTTTCTGTGTGTATGTGTTACTCGCTCTCTCTCCCAAGCCTTGCTAAATAGGAAGCAAAGAGAATCCATTTTAATCAGATTAATAAGTTGGTTGATCACATATAACCTAATTTTCATTCAGTGCTGCCCTTGTCCGCTGAGTCATATACGGAATGACCTTTGTGTCGCCACGGCGACCATAAAGCACAGTAAGTGCCATTGTGCTGTCAAAAGAAAAAAAAAAAAGGAAAAACTGAAGATGTTTTACATCACCACAAAAATTTCATGTGTCATTTTTTTTTTCTACAAACGCAATCCCCCTTCCACAAAAGGCCACCTTCCAATTGAGGGCCATTAGGTCGGGACTCGAGTTTCCTGGAGCTAAGGAGATGGGAACAACTTTCCTCCTGCATTCACAGTAATATGAATCGTCCTTTTAAAACAGATATGGTTACATATTAGTTTTGAAAGGTACAGTAACTGCCTCAGCTTTAGCTGTCTGCAACAGTAGGCCTTTTGTATCCGCAAGAACTCAATAAGTGGCCTGTGATCCCATTTTAGCTCTCTCTCGCACACTACAACACACTGCCTGCGCTGAGAATATTACGATTCAAGCACATTTGAGGCTGAATGACGGCTGATGACAGTTACGAGGCAAAGTCTGAAATCAAGCTCACCTTTTGCCTGCTTCTGTTTGTTCTCGAGTGGTGTTTCTGTTACTTTCAGAAGTTATTTTCTATTCCTTCATCAAGATAAATCTCAGCCTTGATTTACTGGTATGATTAGCAGTTTCAAAGGAAATCTGCTGAGATTTAATTATACACAGAAGGAAAAAAAAGGGAGAGAGAGTGAGAGAGAGTCATGGACACACACACACATGCATAGGCTTTCAGTCACACAGTTCCATGCACACAAACAGGAAATATGAATGAAATATTTATGAAGTGGGCTAACGACTGCATGCACCCATATGTTTCAGCCTAACAGCAGTTTACAGGCAGTTCTAATGTGATGAGTTTCCACTGAAGCAAAGAACACTGATTTACAAATTATATAGAACACAAAGAGGAAAGACAATGATAATAATTATTCATATTAATACATTTTATTAAACATTTTGCTCCAGCAGTTTTGAAAACAATTCTTGCATTTATCCCTGATAACCGCCATTATTCTTTCTTTTGATTAGTGAACGAAATTTCCTGCATTTATGTAACAAGTTCTTTGTTTCTTTGCTCTTCCTTTTGAAAAACTTGTTTTGTTGTTTAATTATCAGTTCTGGAGTCGCACACCACTAGAGGATGAATTCTCTGCATGATTCATTGGGCAGCAATTCTTGTAAAATCAGGCCTTGCGTGCCTGTTTCCAGAAAATGTAAGAACTTTATGGGTTATAGGTTTTATGAAAGCCAGCATGCAAAAAAAGGAGGAGGGGGGGGATTAATCTGAGGATTAACACCATACTTTAAGATAAATCTTTTTTTAATATGAAACCTCATCCCCACTTATTCTGGCCAATCATTCTATTTTTTAACACACTTTAGATTAGGCTACATATTGTGTCTTTTTTTCTGCACTTAGTTTTACGCTCTTTTTTTTTTTTTTACAATCTCTGCTCCACAAAATGCATTCTTCATGCTGTAAAACTCAGAACAATGGATGAGCACATAACTGTGCACATTAATGCTTCTGTAAGTGGAATGACAGTGAGAACAAGAGAGAGAAACAAAACAGATAAGCAGAGCTTGGCTGCCCCCTCCCATCCATGTCATCCCACTATCTATGTATTCCTCCCCATGGAAAAAATAAGGGCTGGAAAAAAAAAACCAATAAAAAGCTAACCAAATCTCCCCTTCGCATCGTTAAATCCTCACTGATCAGAATGCGCCAGACCCTAACCGACAAACATCATAGTCTGTCTCTAGTCCCTAATTGACTGCACAAGGATTGGTCACACTTTTTTAAGTAGCGTTTCGTAATGGATTTCCTTGTTGGTTGCGCTTTTAACTGGCGCTGCAAATGGAAGGCAAAATGTCTCTTTATTATCAAAAACAGCAGTTCTTTCTCTCCTGGCTCTCCTTTTTTTCGGTAAAGATGATATCAGCCACCTCCCTGTTTGTATTTTTTTTATTTTTTTATTTTTTTTGCAAGGTCAATGCAGGCTGACAGTTGACAAACGATCTCAAGATGGCCACATCATCTGTCCTGTAATTTTTTGGGGGGGAGAATACGATAAGATGAATGCCATGTATCATGTTTTTTTTTCCCCCTCTCTCTTTCGCTCGCTCAATGTTACGCTCAAATCTCTTATCGGCTTATGAAAAGGACTGGTAAGCAGGTGAAACAGCGATTTCGTTCATGCTTGAAAGTTGTCTGCGCTCTCGCACGGGCCCGAGACCAGTTCAAATCTCTCCGATCTGGACTTATCCTGTTTCTGCATCTTGGCACGGTGCAGGGATTCAGTATTATAGACAAGCTGGTCATCAGATGGGAGTTGGGTTTATTTCTGTGTCTCTTTCCTCTCCCCCCGCTCCGTTCCCCCTCCCCTCTCTCTGGCGTCTCATCCAAGTTATGTCTCATTTTTTTCTACTGGACAGCTCCGACAGAATGCCCGAGAACTCCATGTCCTTGAGAACAGAACAACTTTCAGTCTAATACTTTGATTGATTATTTTTTTTCCCCCCATTGTTGTTGTTGTTGTTCTTCTGCTTTTCTCTGACCGTCGTCTTGGTTTTCCTCTTCCCGAGATCATTATTCGTATTTATGCCGAAATTGTTAGGGAGAGGGGGGAGAGAGGCTTCAACTTCAACGATGACGGCCACTTTGACAAAACACAGAGTATGTTTTTAATTACCTGGATTTTTTAATGTTGTTGTCATCTCCCAGAAAATACTGCTCTTGTTCTGATGTTCCTATTATGTTCTCATTTGAATGCCTGCTCTCCGCAGGAAGTCCAACCCCCCTCCCCACCCCACATCACTTCCAGCAGCCCTCCAGTGTTCACCATTTCTAGTTTTTCATTATGCCTAATTGCATTAAGAGACATATCATAGTGGAGTGAGAGAGAGGTGGAGACGAGGTGTCATCGCTTTCTAAAACACAATTAGGTAACACCTCATCAGGGGCTCTGCCTGCCTGCGGTTGACAGGTGCGTGAACGTTAGCGGCGCCGGCATTGGTGGTGCACGGGCCACTGTGTTTGCTTGACAACTGCTCGTCAAGCAGATGACAGGCGTTTTTGTAAGTGCCCGATTGGCGGCACAATCGATTCTCGATGAGGTGAACCCAGTGTTTGCATGCGTGTTAGGAGGGGGGGTCCTTAACTCTAATGAAGCTGTTTCATGTGTGTCTTCCCTGCCTGTTTACTTCAACTTCTTCATCTGACAAAATGAAACGGCTGCTCGTTAATTTCAGAAACAACATTCAGCAACTTTTATCAGAAACGAGAGGCGCTGGCAAACAGTGGTGCAGAAGTTGTTGTTTTTTCACCTTGTTCTTTTCATTTAGTTTTATTGAGAGAAAAAAAGTGCACAGATTGTCAATGTGATGTGTTTTTATTTCATCTAAAACATGATGACGATGATGATGATGATGATGACCAGAATGATGATGATGATGATGATTAATGAGAGTGATGGCAATGATTACACACATACAGGAAGAGTGTTTAGTGTGTCAGCCATCTGCCTGATTAAAAACTCATCTTTATCATAGTATCCTCTCACACGGCCTGGACTGAAACAGATGAAGCAGATAAAAAGAAGAGGAGGAGGGAAAAATAGGCGTGCATCATGATCATGTTTGAATTGACACTTTAAGAAGAATTATGTGCCGGGTTCATTATAAAGGTATCCAGCCTGATGCTGCATATTTGCTCTGCGTTTTGCTCTGAATGCACTATTGGATATTGCACCTTAGAGCTGACACATAGAGACAATGCCTAGAGAAGAAAAGTAATGATCACATATAAATATCAATATGAAAGTAAGAGTCAGTGCTAAAGAAGACGTATAGCTATTGATGTTTGAATAACGGTAGTGTCAGGCGATGAAGAAGAGAGAGATGGAAAATAAGGAGAGAAAACATAATGCGTTCGTTTTTCAGAAGGACAAAAAAAAGAGACAGAAACGGTTAATCGAAAACACTCCAGAGGCATAAGAATCAAGCTGAGGCCGAGATAAAAACATAACCGCTCTGTATGCCTTGTGAACAAATCCATAAATAAATATATAATCAGTTAGCATTATGCAGGTTTGCTCTGAGAGGCATTATCTGTCTGGCGTTACCTTCTCAAGTAAAAGAACATTTGACAGTGCAAGTCCCTGATGAAAAAAAAGAGAGAGAAAGTTATGACTTCAAAAGTGTTTACTCACCATGTTTTTTAATTTGTCTGGGCATATGCAGTTTATTTGCATTTCAAATACGCATATTTGAAGCAGGTGGTTTAAATGCCAAGATGCGAATTGATGACAATCACCTCTACCATAAGCGTCAAGGGAGCTGTACTCGCGGCTGACATTAAAACTAAACGAACAGCAGCTAAACAAACACATGGAAATAGAACTCTGTTACCAGCCGCTCCCTCCCCCCACTCGCATCCTCTCCACCCGCACTTATATTTTAATATTCATGTACATTTAAATATCAGCAGCGTATATAGCAGCATGCTTGAGCAGAATAAGACTGAGAAGAGAGAGGGAGAGAGAGAGAGAACGTAAATACCTCACATTTGGGTGCACATAAATCTATTCATCCGTGAACGGCGTCAAAATGCCCCCCCCCGCCTTCCTGGCCGTCGGTTCCATCGCTTCCATATTCATTTTTGTAATTTACAGCAAATCCAATAGCTGTCAATCACAAATTAAAAACTCCAAATTTACAACGGGGAGGAAACAGCTGCTTCTACATTTACAGCAAGACCACTCTAAAATATTAAAGACATGTCACCCAGCTCTGTGCAGCCCTACATCTGCGGCCATCTGTTTTCTATTAAAACATTACACCAAAAAAATGCTGCTATTTCCATGCTTTTAGATCAGCACAGGAAAGCGAGACTGACAGTGTAAAAACCTCCTGACGTGCTTTGCTTTTATCAACAGCCCTTTCAAAAGTGTCAGAATAAAAGGCTTTGAGTGGCACCCGATGTATTTGCACGAGTCGCAGACGGAGCGGAGGTCACGTTTTAAGGGCCCAGTTGACGGCGAACAATGCCGGGATATCTTAAACAAGCTGCTTTTCTTGTCCTTTTCTCACTTACTCGGCCCTTTCTCCTGCGAAGCAAAGAGCGGCTGTTAAAAAGAAATATGTTAAAGCGAGCGATTTGATGACATCTGAGGCATCAGCGTTAGAGCTTTTGAAAAGCCATGCCGAAACGTTCTGTTACGGCGGTGGGGAGAAGAATTACGATCAGTGTCAAAGGTAAACAATTACAACATTCTGAGTCACTTTTTGGAGTCGGGGCAAAAGAAGATCATTGCTCCCTCTCTAATAGGTAATTTCCTTTGTCTTCAGAGCAGTATTTCACATGTTGCCTTCCACGGGGTGGTCCCCTCAAAAACAAAAAAAGAAAAGAAAGAAAGCAAGGAACGTGTGTTTGGCGCACGCATCAGAATTTCAGATGAGACGTTTTGTTCGCCATCTAGAACTGCCAACACAGAACAGTTTGTTGGTGGTATGTGGAAAGAAAGCCTGTTTGGCAGACAAAAAAGGGAAACTTTTTCATAAACTTCAGGCTGCATGTAGAAATGGTATTGTCTGCAGGAAATAAGATGAAAGGACACTTAATTCGGGGCGAAATTCACAATGATATCTGTCGTTGAGCTTGTTAGAATATCCGTGTTCTCCACACGACAGAGATTCCGTGATTAACCAGCTCGCTGTTATTCTCTCACCCACGATTTAAAGGAAGAAAAAAATAAATAAATCTCCGATCTCCCGCTGCTCCAAGCGACATCTCTCCCCTCTCCACCGTCTCTTCCTTCCTCTCCTCCTCTTGTCGTCTATGGCAGGAGTCACAGGTGTGTGACAATAATTACACATACACTCAGAAAAATAATGTCATTTCTCTCCATTTAATAAGTTAGCAGTAAAATGCAGAGGGGGAGCGCACAGGGAGAGCAGGCTTAAATCTTATCTGATACCCGGGCCCCTAACTCAATCATATGGCTCTTAAGAACAGGACACGGGCAGCTGGGGCTCACTAATATGCATGCAATATGTGTGTAAAATGATACGCTTTAATTTTGAGCCCACTTTAAGAAGCAACAAAATCTGTTTATACGTGAGACATTTAAAAAGAGGGAAGAAAAAAAATAAAGCTATTTAACTCCCTCGTTCCCGCCAAGCTGTGACATCTGTTTAGTCTTTTCTTCATCCCTCTGCTCCGAATGCTCAATCCCAGGAAGACAGAGTTTTTAGAAACCCACTTTTCCTGCCTGCTGTTTATGCTAAAGCTCAGTGCTTTGAATCTGCGGAAACACAAGTTAAGAAAATGATGATTGCACACGTTTATCTCTTTTCCTCTTTATAGATGAACTTTGCTGCTTTTGGATTTCAGTTTTCACTCGCAGGCCATCAGAAGAACTTCCTAGCATCACTGTAATTGAGAATTAAGACTCGTTTACAGTGAGGGCAATAATTATAAATAACAGCTTTTATTAATCGTTTAAATTCAGTGAGAATAGGAACATCCACACCACAATTAAATTACTAACAACACAGAGGAGCAATCCTGTAAATCACTGTAAGTGCACTTTTTTCTTTCTCTGGCTGTCAAACGGTTGTAACATTTACAGCCAATCAAACTTTAAGTAGTTTCAACTTTAAAAAAGAAGAAGAAAAAAATATATTCATGTCAAGACATTGTCATAGTATCTTTTCCCATTATGAAAAAAAAAAGAAAAAAATGTATAGGAGAACATTGGTCATTGGATCATTTTTATTTCCTTTTGCTGCATTCCCATGCAGACAGGTTGTCCTCATGCTAGAAAATGCAAAATAGGGCTGTAGGTGAAGCTTAGTGAAAAACAAAAAACAAAAAAAACATAATAATTTGAACAATGATCATGATGGCACATGAATGAATAAATGAATGAATGAATGAATGAATGAATGAATGAATGAATGAATGAGCATAGAAAAGTAACTTGTAAAAAAAACCCTGCAAAATTTAAAGTAAAATAAGATGTATAAAATAAGACGTTTTTTTAATAAAAAGATTTGAATGTCTACTTAGATTTCATTATAATTAACTATTTCCTTGCCACTAAAATATATTATTATTATTATTATTATTATTATTATTATTATTATTATTATTGCTTTTCAAGTGTTTCAATGTTGTTACAGACTTTATAGAAGAGTACAACAGGTCCAAAAGCAAGTGAATGCTTTGTTTATGGTCTGCTGGTTACACATTACACATCATATCATGTCTAATTTTACTGGGCAAAATGTTGAACGCACAAAACTTTGAAAGCATTGATTAGGCTCCATCTAATCGATCGTTTTTTGTTGTTGTTGTTGTTGTTTTTTAAACAGTCCAGTCCAGATTAAGTGATTGCAGAAAACATGATTGATTGATTGATGGTTGGTTGGTTAATACTTTAATTACTTAAATTAGCTTTAATTTAAAAAAGCTAACTATTTAAAAAAGAATGCAGAAAATTAATCAAGGCAACACGGTGGCTCAGTTATTAGCACTGTTGCCTCACAGCAAGAAGGTCGCTGGTTCGAGCCTCGGCTGGGTCAGTTGGCATTTCTGTGTGAAGTTCTCCCCTTCTCTTCATGTTTTCCCCGTGTTCACAAGAGTGTCCCCCGGGTGCTCTGGTTTCCCCCTCAGTCCAAAGACGCTATAGTGCTATAGGTGAATTGAGTAAACTAAATTGGCTGTAGTGTATGTGTGTGGATGAGTGTGTATGAGTGTTTCCCAGTACTGGGTTGCAGCTAGAAGGGCATCTGCTGTGTAAAGCATATGCTGGATAAGTTGGTGGTTCATTCCGCTGTGGCGACCCCTGATGAATAAGGGGACTAAGCCGAAGGAAAAAATCTTTTAAAGCAGTTGACATAACTGTTGTATGCTTTTAATATGTTATTACAGTTATTCTTACAGTTATTCTTATAGTTATTATTATAGTTCCTTCTTAGTACAAACAGAACTTTTGCTTCATTTCTCCAGATGATGTGATCAATGTGATATTTTCTCCCACATTACACAGATTTAACTCGCTAGGTTTTTTAGCAAATAAACAGTGGTTTCCTGCCTTTATTCAAAGCAGCTCTGTCTATCATAGAGTATAAAAAATTGGAGGGCCTGGTAATTGGCTGGATGGTGTGTCTATGTGTCGCCACTGGGCTCTCCCAGAAAGCAGGAAGTGTGAGGGGAGAAGCGGGGCCTTTTGGGGGAGGAATAGAGGGAGGAGGAGGAGGAGGAGAGGAAGGGGGTTAAACTTCAAAAAGCCTCTGACACATGCTGCCGCTGGCCCTGACCACTCCACAGATGCTTTTGTTCATTGCTTCTCTCTCAGTTCCCCCTCACTCTCATTCATTCCCTGTGTCTTTGGTGATACGCGCCGAGTACAGATATCAAAGTCGCACTGTCTGTTAAGACTTCAAAACTGGGGGCCCCGTCCGTCAACCCCAATCATATCTCTGCTCCGCTCGCAGACTGGAGTGGAATATTTGATCTGTCCTCTTCAGGAGGATCAACAATCAGACGTGAGGGGGTGGCTGTTAGGACTCGGACGTTTGGGGAGGGGGCCTACTTCACTGCTCTTCAGTCGCACTACAAAGAGTTGAGCCATGGACGCTAAAGGGATAAAGAGAGCTTTGCTTTTCAGGATCTTGCGCTGGCGCGTTTTTACCAGCGTTTGACATCTGCTAAGAGACCGGTGCCGTAGAGATAGAGGCCTGTACTGAGACATTTACTGACATTATTTTTTTGTGGTTTGTTTGTACTTTAAGACATCCACGGTGCAGCTTATTATGGCATCTGACAGCATTATCTCAGGCCTGTCCATCTGTCCATTCTGTTATGACTATTAATATCCCCAGACATGTGTCACATAGTATACTTAGTTCTTAAATCCCTCGTCTGTGAGATCAGACTGTATAATTACCTATCCCATTAGAGTGGGAGAGACTCTGGCCCCTGCATACTCACACTGACCCCGGGCAGGAACAGCTGTTTTAAAAGATATAGTTCACTCAGACATCACATTTGTGTTATCAGTTATGTCTGCAACAACCTGTGTGAGTCTTCTTTATGATATGGAACACACACAAATACACAAATACAGATACGTGTACAGTATATACAGTACGGCTTACAAAGTCTCTCCATGTATGTGCATATATAAACATACTATATATCTATATACATTACATATGTGTATAACACAAGAAGCCACTGAATCTCATTGTATCAACTGAAAAAATAAAAAATGACAACTGAATTAAGCAGAATTTAGTTATTGAGGAATAATTTTATGTAACCAATTACTTCAGTCAGTCAGAATACTATACAAAGTTAACAATAACAATGAATTGTTTAAAAGTGGAGGCAAATTATACATATTTTTAAAATGAACTCCTTACATTAGGTCTGGAATATTACAGCATCATTGTTGTCTTTTATTGCTCTTTATTTGGAAATGATTATTATTAGGGCTGCACGGTGGCGCAGTGGGTAGCACGTTCGCCTCACAGGAAGAAGGTTGCTGGTTCGAGCCTCGGCTGGGTCAGTTGGCTTTTCTGTGTGGAGTTTGCATTTTCTCCCCGTGTTCGCGTGGGTTTCCTCCAGGTGCTCCCGTTTCCCCCACAGTCCAAAGACATGTGGTATAGGTGAATTGGGTAGGCTAAATTTTCCGTAGTGTGTTTGTGTGAATGTGTGTGTATGGATGTTTCCCCAGTGATGGTTTGCAGCTGGAAGGGCATCCGCTGCGTAAAACATATGCTGGATAAGTTGGCGGTTCATTCCGCTGTGGCGACCCCAGATTAATAAAGGGACTAAGTCGAAAAGAAATTGAATGAATGAATGAATGATTATTATTAATGTTGGTTTAGCAAATATATATTTTATTTATTTGTGTGTTTTTGGAGAGAAGACATAATAATATAGCTACACAGACAAGTAAGGCGGTGTGTTAGTTTAGTGGAAGTAATGCAAAAAGTCCCATAATGATGGTAATATAAATTCCTCTGATTGGATACTCAATTCATTAGATAAAGTGAATTGTGTGCGTTTGACTATGATTATATTAATACATTTTTTAAAAATTCAATGTACTCTAACGTGCAGATCTAAATGTAATGCTGTTAATTGACACTCATTTATTTGTTATATTCAGATTTCATAATGTACTTGATAGGGCTTTTTGCCCCCTTATTTTGTATTTGTGGTGTGCGTTTTATTCATTCATTCATTCATTCATTCATTCATTCATTCATTCATTTTCTTTTCGGCTTAGTCCCTTTATTAATCTGGGGTCGCCACAGCGGGATGAACCGCCAACTTATCCAGCATATGTTTTACGCAGCGGATGCCCTTCCAGCCGCAACCCATCTCTGGGAAACATCCATACACACCCATTCACACACATACACTACGGACAATTTTAGCTTACCCAATTCACCTATACCGCATGTCTTTGGACTTGTGGGGGAAGCGTTTTATTCACTTTAGTGATTTAATTTTGACACAAGCTCCCATTAATTTCTGATCCTGACTTCATTCAAAAAAATGACTTTTGCTGCTTGTTCAAACTACTTATTTAAAATGAGTTGAAGCATCACAATTCTTAAGTTTGTATTGGGACAGCTTAATTGTTTTATGTTCAATCCACTTAAATTTGTAAAAAAAACAAATTGTGTTGCGATAATATGTCGAACCCAGCATTTTACAGTGTTGTATGTTTTTGAACTAGAAAAAAAATCACATAGAAGTAAATAATAACACAATTTTCATTTTTGGCTGACCTGTCTTCACTGTAACAAAAAGACGCTGGGTTCCACACAATCGATCTGTGTTGGGACAACATGAAGGAATCAAGTTAACGTATTACGTTTTACAGATTTAAGTGGATTGAACATAAACAAATTAAGTTGTCTCAGCTCATTTTAAATAAGTAGTTTGAACAAACAGAAAACATCCTTTTTTGAGTTTTTGTTGCTGAGACCTTCTAGAAAAAAAAAGTATATCCGATGTTTGTATTTCAGTGAGGGAATCTATTTAAAACATAACTCATTTAGAAACAGAAACTCGACAGCTCTCAGATTATGTGATGAAATCCTTCGCCATGCGCTGTGATCCTTCTAAGTGATGCCAGCTTATGATTGGCTGACTGTCCAACAGCAGAGATGTTCTTCTTCCTGCACGTGTGTCAGGGTTCAGTTCCTGTCCTTCCATTCAGAGGGCACTGAGAGAGTGTTCTGAGAACCAGCCCATCCACACTAACTCTTTTTCCATTCCTAATCAGCCCATTTAAAGCAGAGGTGAGAGGACCGTCTGACTCACACATACGCACCTGCTCTAATCAGCCCTGTATCCCTTAAGAGTGCCTGTCTTTACCCACCTGTGTTTGTGTTGGTGTGTGTGTGTTTATGTGCCATGTGTTTTTAGATTGACAATCCTGTATTAGTCTATGTGTGGAATGGCCACTTGGTATCAGTAATTGGTGTCGTTCCCTGTGGGTTTGATAATTCTCACACCCTCTGTCCCAATACCAGCTTCACATTCTACAGATGAATGACATGTGAACGCATGTGTCAATTCTTTTTGTTGCCCTATAACATAAAAAAGTACCAAATAATGTATTTATTTATTTATTTAATCTTACTTGTGTAATTTGGTATTTTTTATAGAGTATAGATTATATCTAAATCTGCCCTAACAAGTACTTCCCAACCCAATCTTATTAGTAAACAGTATTATTATTATATTACAGTACGATTCCTATCATATGTCCAACTTGTGCTGAAAATGCTCCCCGATGTGCATCTATTTATATATTTCACTCTATAGACTTTGATCATGCACAGTAGACACCTAATTAACAGAGGGATTGAGACACATCACAGAAGGAGAGAGAGAGAGAGAGGGGGAGAGATGGACACACAGAAGAAAAGAAACATGTGCAGGTCATATTGTGAGCTTTTCTTTCAGCCACTTACTTTTGGGCTCGAGTGCAAAAAAAGGAAAGAAGCGGGGACCAGTTATCTTCCGATTTTTCCCCAAGCCCTGTGACGCGGCTAAGTGAGCCTCAACTGACCAGAAATGATTTGCCTCTGTCTGTTAAACACGTAATGGAGTCATTTAACTAGTCAAATTAGAAGCTGCAGAGATGCCGCATGCTTCATTACTGGGTTCCAATGGGCACCATTTTACATTTACGTCAGGAATGATTTCAGGGCAAATTAATGTTTTTATTGTCTTACACAAATACGCCCCCCAAGTCATAAAAGAGCAGCTCCCCCTACAGGTCACTCAATATAATTCTGACAAAAATCAAAGGGAGGATGTGCTAAGCACAGCTGCCCTTTAATTTATTGTAATATATCACAATGATGTACATTTTATCATTTGTGCATTTTAACATATACACACGGAGGAAGAAAGAGAGAGGTTGGAAAGATTAAGAGATCAGCTCAATTTAGTTTAATTATTTTGTGATTTTAACTTTTTTAACAGAATAGTTTACTCTTGTTGCATCAATCCATCAATGTTAATAACTTAATTAGACTTATTTAAGTTAAACTAAACAACTACTTTAATAACATGTATTGTTTTATATGTAACATATGGACTGGGTAAGTAAAAAGAGACTAATCTCAGAACTGGCATTCATTGAGTAAAGCAACAAACTGATGTCGTTAAAAAAGTTGATAGAATCCTTGCCATGACTGCTATACTCAAAACACAAAACCTAATAAAAACTCTTCTAAATCTTCAAAGTAAGTGAAGATTAAACACTTGAGATTACAGATATTATCAACATTTTCCGTCTTTTTACAATTAATGTATATGCAAATCATGCTGGAACTACACATCCAGTTACAGTAGTTAGAAATAGTTATAAGTTTATAGAACATAATACAAATAAAAAGTCAGAAATGTTCTAGAATGGTGTTGTTTCAGCTAATTTTAAACAATTTGAACAAGCAGATTATTATAATGTATATATATATATATATATATATATTTATTTTTTTTTGGAGTACACCATTAACTGATCACTATACAGAGTAACGTAATGGAAACACCGGGTTTGATGTGGGGGACAGAGCTCTGGACCTTGTTAGAAGATTTGGACATTTGTGATTACAGACGAGACCCAGGCCTACTCGGCCCTTCCCCACACTGTTGTTTGATGCGTGTGGAGTCCTGTTCAATATTTGTCTTCCTGTGTATGGAGGCAGGGTGGTGGGTGTTACCACAGAGTAATTTGTCCAGTACTGACACACTGTTTAAAATGGCTTTTTCGAGACTTTTTCCCCCTTCTTTTGATTATTTTTGACGTGTTATTTTGGTACGGTTTTGCTATGGACTTCACAAACATAGCCAAACTGTTTATCTTCATCAAGAACAAAGCCGTTTTGTATATCAGAACTAGTTTCATTTTTCATAGCGTGTGCAGGTTGAGTAATAGTTTTCCTTCATCCGTGTCGCAAAGAGCCGTAATGGAATTGTAATAAAACAGCTCTTTCTTTTTTTTTTTTTTATTCTTCTTCTCTCCGACTTACTTGATTGCCATCTCTCTCTTTCTTTGCTTTTTCATCCGTCCATCTTTGGCTATCAGCGCAATTAGATATTGACAAACATAACGCAGTGTGATTGACACACACACAGCAATGGCTCTTTGTGAAAGAAAAAAATAGAGGTTGGGAATAAGAGAAAAATGCCCCTCCTTGCAGCCCCTGTTGTGTTTGACACTCAGTCGATACGGTTTCACCCAAACGCCGCGTTTGATCCGTTCTCTAGGCTGGCAGACTTTGAGGCAAAGAGCTGCTGTTTGCTCTGTGATACACAGCTATACGCAAGTGTCATTTCTGCCATGTTTATGTGTGTGTGTGTGTGTGTGTGCAAAGACACACAAACAGCCACTTACTGTAGCTCTCACTGCTGCCTGACTGCGATAACCCTGCCGTCAACCTTTCTTTCCATCACTTCACTTTATAAGCTCTAACATCCACTCCTCACACACGCGCGTTTGCTCTTAAGATCTCTGCTACAAAGCTAACATGAGAGGATGATGTCCAGCAGCTGATCAGAGACCTAATGTCAGCTACTACTGCATTTATTGATGGAAATAAAGGAGCAGCGGAGCATACAGGCAGCTCTGGTCTGAGCGCTTTAAATATTATGCGCACTTATTGTTGTTCTTTCTGTATCACAGTTATGCAAAGGGTACATTTGCTTAATATGCACTGTGACATTTATGATGGATATTGTTTATTCATTGGTTTTTTTGTTGTTGTTGTTTAGGCTTTCATTTTATTTTACAGAATTTTTTCTGTTAACCCTAAAACATAACACAATGTAATTTAAAATGCAGGTGTAACACCTGTAAAAAATAATAAGGAAAATTCCATCATATTGATTTGATTTTGTATTTCAAATCAACATAATATTTTATAATACATAATATAATAGCATTGTTGAGGCATTGAAAGTGATGTTGTTTATTTATTTGATTGTTTAGATTGAATACAAAAAAAAGAAAAAAAGTAATCAAATGTTGACTTGTTAATGTAAAACTTCAGATTATATTAGATTAATTATTTATTCATTCATTCATTTGTTTATTTATGTATTTATTTAAACTTAGTTGATTTAGTTGAATAAATAAATAAATAAATAAATAAATAAATAAAAAATGTTACATTTAAGTTTAAATTAAATTTAAACTTTTTTTTTTAACTTTAAAAGTAGGTTAAAATATGGTTATACTTTGTTTTTATTACAAATTATGTTGGTGTTAATTAAAATAAGTTTCTAAATACATTTGTTTTTAAAACATTGACTGGAATAGTAATTCAACTGATATCATAATTATTAGAATGTCAGAACTATGAAGTGCTATAACTCTAAAAAGAAAATAGTTCGAAAGATCAAGATAGATTGGACAGGCCAAAACTATTTTAAATGGGAATACAGATATTTGATGCATTTAAAAATAGCTGTGTTTCATGCTAATTTTACATTAGAAAATAATTCATCTAAGACAAAGCATTTCTGAGGGGAAAAAAATAATCTGTACTTAAAAACTAAAGTACACCATGATCATGGAAAGCGTCTTTATCATTTCCCGCTCGTTCCTTTCGATTTTCCTCTATTAAAACAAGACAAATAGATGTCAAAGAACCCTCCATCTCTTTGTCAGCCTTTGTGTCATTATTCCCCGCACCCCCTTTCTATCTATCTTTCTCTTTTTTTATGCTGTCTGCTGTTTATTTATTGATCATGAGACTGGCTGGTTATCTTTGCATGTTGGGCAGTTATAGATGAATGCACAAAGCATTTCAATCTGAACAAGAGATCATTGTGCATTGTGGATCCTCCTCCCCCGTTCTTTGGTCGAAATCAGAACAAACTCTGCCATTTCCTGTCATCCCGAGCTCCGGCCATTGAAAACAAACGTGGGAGTGTTACTGATAACATAAAAAATATTATCCGGCTCCTGTTGTTGACCGCTATAGTACCTTTGGGAATAGCTATTAGAGCAGAGACAGTGGGTCCTCCACTGTATAGATCAGGTGATGATGTACAGTAAAGAGTGAGTTTATACCGTGGGTCGAGACATAACTGGGGCAAGGCTTTGATTTCGGACTTGAT
The DNA here is from genome assembly GCA_903798115.1 of Danio jaintianensis. Classification (NCBI taxonomy): domain Eukaryota; kingdom Metazoa; phylum Chordata; class Actinopteri; order Cypriniformes; family Danionidae; genus Danio; species Danio jaintianensis. Next base: position 3,187,480 of record CAIGQV010000818.1, on the reverse strand, counting down.
AAAGACACAAACAAACACTTGTCTCAGAGTTCTCAAGACTTCTCGGGTTCCTTCCTCAGTTTATCAGTGTGTGATCTGAAGCCCGGGAGTGTAAAGTGTCATAAGCTGAGAGTGACCTGTTTATAATGTTACTTTTATATATTTTATAATAGAGTGTCAACAAGCAGATATTATGGAGTGTCACAGTGTCCCGTGATGTTTCATGTATTCATAGTAGTATGATGCAGCATTAACAAAGAACTTTGGTTATTATTATTATTATTATTATTATTATTATTATTATTATTATTATTA
>CAIGQV010000818.1:3140322-3159823 GCA_903798115.1 Danio jaintianensis | reverse complement strand
CGTAGACATTTATTATGTGTCTGGCATGACAGCTCAGCACTAGAATGTGCAGCAATGTGCTCTATAGGGAGAAAGGGAAGGAGAGAAGTGAGCAGTACTGCAGATGAGTACTCATGAACTCTTCCTCCCCTGGCCACACAGATACCCACACACAGACCGCCTGACACATCGCTCTCATCACATGATGTATATACTGCCTTTTACCCATGAGCCTTTCTAACTCTTGACCAATCGGCACGCTCCGTTCGGGCCCTCGCCAGCACCTCTTATGCACTGTCAGTGAAGGAAGCGGTATATTATCCCAAAAATCCTTCAGTGAAACTTTCTGCACACTATTACTCAGACATGTCCGTGTGGAAAAACAAAACCAAACGCTCTGGAACACTTCAAAGAATTCCATTTGTTCAGAAAAGAGAGAGAAATGAAGCCAAGGAAGGAAGATTGAAAAGAGATATAGTGGCAGGCAGACTGGGAAATGTATAGGTGAAAAAACAGAGAGCGTATTAAGAGGTACGTCTGCTGCAGAAGTTTGTCATCTAGTTCAGTGTTTAACATGGGAGCTGCTTCCCCTGTGAAGCTTTTAGAGTTTGCTTTTGAAACATACACACAGAGCGCCAAATCCAAGTTTTTCCATGTTTTTTTTAAATTTATTTTTTATATTTATATATATATTTCTTTTTTTCCCAGAGAGCCAGACTACAACATTACGCAGTTCTCTAAAATATGTCCTGATTTCCATTATGCGTTTAGTGCTCTTCATTTCAGTCTTAGAAATTATCCATTTGGTTGACTAGAGGCTCGTTAACGATCCAAACAGTTGCTTTTTATGTCTGTATGGAAATCTCTTGATATTTATACAAATGCATTTAAACTTTATAATGAAAGAGCTCGACTGTGATAGATTATTATTGAGAACAGTGCAGGTGTAAAGATGTGCTGCTCGTCTGGTGTCTTTGTGTTTACCATATCAGAGCGAGTGGATCTGAAGGTGTGTGATGTGGGTTTTAGTGTGGAATCTTCCTCAGCAGGGTTTTTGGGAGCAGGTGGGGAGAGATAGTGCGCGGCGCACTAACGTTGCGGAGGGATTTGGGTGTTTGGAAGCTCTCTTTGCTGAGTAATCTCCCAGCCTTTACAACACGCAGGTTATTACTGGCCGACAGATGGTACATCACTTTTTACTGCTCACACCTTCTGTGGCTTGCGTTCTCCCCAGACACACACTCCCTCTGTTTTTCTTTATCTTTTCCTTCTCTTCCATATAGGTGACACTTAAGCAGGCAGACACACACACGCGCACACACACACGCACACAGAAGGAAAGTTTCCACGCAAATAATGGACATGGATATGCAACAAATGCTGTACGTAAAAAAAAAAAGAATCAAAAACATTCACATGCATAGCTTTATGCAATGCTTACAAATACAGCTTCATTATAGATATTCTTTCAAATATAGTGAGTTTGTTTGTATGTATATGTGTATCTATTTTCTACGCAGACATAGTTTTGCTTACAGAAACACATTATGGGCATGTTGTTCAGATACATATGAAGTACTGAAATCAATATGGCATTCAGGCTGAATATAGAGTGTGAGTCAGACCAAGTTGAGCTTTAGGCCAGTTGACTCCCCACAGTTAGGCGTTTAACACTTATAAAACTCAAATGCTTGAGTCCAGCAACACTGTCGGTCTTTTGTTGCTGCTTGTGCATTTTAGGCAGGCAGTCTTAGTAACTCTTTCTGCAGGTTTTATCATTATACCAGTAGATGGCAACAAGTGAGTAAATCATTACAGTAAGTGTGTTTGATTTGATGCAGATGTCAATTGGAATTAAGCAGTGAATGGCGGTTAGAAATTTTGTTCAATTTCAGTAGGCTTTTGTTGCTGTAATTTACTATTTCTTATTTCCGTGATTGACAATATTCATATATGTTTCATGTTTATTCGGACACCTTCATCTTAACTTCATGATTTTATATTCGTAAAACTCTTATCATGTAACGATCATATGGTGTCATGTAGTTCTGGCGATTAATTGAAGGCGATGATTTTTAATCATCTTTGTCAGTAAAGATGTTCTAGTAAAACTTTAGCACATGCTTTCAGATGGAGCAGAATGAACTACAGCTCTGTGTTGCTGCACAGCAAAATACTACTTATAATAGCATGTTTCTACTCCAAACTCACTTCATAATTTCAGTTATATTTATATATATGAACTGTTATACAATATTACCCTTTTTGTTTTTTGTTTGATTGTACTCCATTAAATTAGTTTTAATGTAGATACAGTAGATTGGATCAGTTCAACATTTTATGAGAAGCAGAAGTTAAGATAAAAAAAATCAATGTGACAATCTTCAAAGGTTATTTTTTCAGTATTTCTTTTAACAGTAAATTTTATTAGACACATAATAGAACATATTTATTTAATCAAAGTTAAAAAAAAAATAAAGTCAGTGCTGTTGCTTTATGTAAATTTTGCTGCTCCAGAAAAAAACTTACTAAATGGCAGTCACTTTCTTTTATTGTCCAAGACAGATTAACCTAAACTAGCCACCGGCTTTGTGCCAGCACTTGAACATAGTATACATGGAGGTCATTTCCTCCATGTAATTAATATACTATCGGTATCTGCCATTTTCATTTTACTGCCGATAAACCCATAGCTTTAAATTCATCCAATATTGGCTGATAAACATCAGAGGCTAGTACACCCATCCCTAATATTTATAATAGACCCACTTTATTGATATTTAAATGGTATAGGCTAATGTCGAACTTTATTCTTGTAAACATTGCATTTATTTGTTTCTATTGCTTCATGAAAAGATGTGAAGATGCTGTGCATCTGACAAATATAGCATCTAATCTACTTCGTCTGTGATAAAGTATGCAAACATTGTGTCACTACAGGAAGCAGAAATTGGTAGATATCATGTCTCTGTTTTCAACTCCTCTCCACTTGGAAGTGGGGAATCTCTCCGATCTGTTACATTAAGCCGCAGGTGAATGTTTGAAAATATTGAATTATTGAGAACAAACAAACAAAAAAAGGAATGGATGCATTCAAATATACATACTTTACTATAGGGATCAGTCACTAGGTACATGCATATAAAGAAATATTTGAATGATTAACAATTTTGATTTTCACTGATTTCACCAGTCAACTTATAAATGCAACTAGAACATTTTTCAAGTAACATTCTTTTTTTTTTAATTAACCAACTGGTTTGATGTACATTATCCCTTAACTATAGCTTATAATGTAAATGCAACAAAAAATAAAAAGAATAAATAACAGCTCAAATTTCGTAACAAAACAAGAGAGCAAATTGTATAAAAAGTTCAAAAACACTGTTATTATTACATTTTTTGGAACTGTTTTCATTCCTGACTCAAAAATAAAAAGTATTGTATCTAAAACATAAGTCGCTCAGTATTAGCTTCTTGTTTGTACTCTTGCACATGTGATATTGACACCAAACGGAAGTGTTAAACTCAGGTGACCTTATTCATATTTGCAGTGCGAGTTGAAAGGATATGAGCGTTTAAACCCTTAATCACCCACAGAGCGGAAGTCTCTCTCTCTCTCTCCTTCACTACTCCAATCTCACTTGTTCTCAAGCTGGAGTTACTCACGGTGAGCATCTGAAAGTCATTAGAGGCTCTGCAGTCTGTCAGGTGCCAGCCTATACACACACACACACGCACGCACGCACGCACGCACGCACGCACACACACACACACACACACACACACACACACACACACACACACACACACACATGCAGAAACAGGCATTCATGACATGCTCATGAGCTATTATTTTTCAAAGATATGCCACACATACACAGGGACACATGCTCGAGTGTGTAAACACACACACAGTAAAAGTGCTGAAGCCCTGCAGGTTCTTTCTGCTGCGTGGGGCAAGGGATTCGTCATGTGCTGATGAGCTGTTATAATAATATATGAGCAAATCACAAGCATTCTGCAAATTAATCATTTTTCCTCCTCAACACCCTTCTCCCGCTCTTTCTCTGTCACGCACACACACACACACACACACACACAAACGCACACACACACACGCACACACACACACACGTCTTTGTTGCTGAGCGTTGGAGAGGGCGACTTCTCACAGACAGACAGAGGTGAGAGGCAGCACTCTTTCACAGATGGTGGCTCTGGCATCAGATGGAATTTATATAAGACTGATTTTGATTACATGCCAAAGCACCTCCATGTCCGCATATGCGTATGTGTGTGCATGAGAGAGAGAGGATGTGTTTGCATGCTTTCCACAATCGTATACTGTTCAAACGCATCATGTTTGATATCTTTTAGACTGAATGCGTGTGAATGGTGAGATAAGAAAAGCAGAATGAAATGGAGAATTTAAGAGGAGGCGCCACAAGAGGGAGCATTAGACGTGTCTTCGGAAAGGCTAGATAAAGGAAAATGGATACAGACACTGTAAGAAATGTTGGGTTTGTTTTAACCCAATTTTGGGTCAAATATAGACTATTGTGTTTAATATGTAATTTAATTGTTTTTACCCAGTAGTTGGAATTTGACCTAATATGTGACTGTGGACCACAAAACAAGTCACAAATGTCAATTTTTGGAAATTGTGATTTATGGATAATCTGAATGCCGAATAAATTGATGTACACTTTGTTAGGATAGAACAATATTTGGCTGAGATACAGCTATTTGAAAATCTGGGGGTTTAAAAAAATCTGAGAAAATAACCATTCTAAATGAAGTGCTCAGCAATGAACATTACTTATCAAAAATGAACAGTTGTACACAAATATCTTCATGGAACATGATCTTTGCTTGATATTCTAATGATTTTTGTCATAAAGAACAATCAATCATTTTGACCCAAACAATGTATTTTTGGCCATTCCCACACATCTTAAGCTTCTTAAGCATCTTAAGTTTTGTGGTCACAAGTTGGATTGAAACAACCTAGCATTCTTAGATTGTAACTATGATGTTAAAGATAGTGTATACTGTATGATTAACTGTATGACTGAACAGAATGAATGAATAGGATCGTTTTGTTTTAATTTTGGCATGATGGACTGTGGGAAGGACAATGATGGAGTGATATTGGGGAATTTGCAGGAAGTGGGTGTTGTCGTCTCTTCTCCCTCCTCCTCCTTCTCTCCTTCGCCCTCTGATCTTCACATATGAGGCCTTCAGGGGTTAATTAGGCAGGCGTGATAATGGCACACTGATGAAAATAATAGAACTCTTCTTGCTCTCTTTTTCTCTCTCTATTTTGAGACAATGTTAGAAAATGATGGAAAGAGCGAGAAAAGTGGTGAAAATGATAAAAAAAAGTACTACTTGTCAGTTCCATATGTTGTCTTATAAAGCTTTGTAAGTATAGAGCTGAAAATGTGCTCTTGTGTGGTTTTTGGCCACAAAACATTCCGAAGATTTATTGGCCATTGGTAACAAGTACATTGGAATTTTTACTCACAGGACTCACAGTTTCAGGAAACAGAGTGAAAAAATGTGGGAAGGATTGACACATAGCGAAGAGAAAGAGAGGGAAAATGGAGAAATAAAATTCTTCATACTAGTTGATGTCACCTCAGCTGCAGTAGATGTGAATCACCAGAGAGCTTTGAAGAGAGGAATGATTGAAAGAGGGAACAAGAAGGAAAAAGAAAGAGACGCCTGTACTGCTGAGACGCATAATGATTATGCAACAGACACATATAGGCTTTTATTTGAGATATTTTGTCAGATTTATCGAATATATAAAAAGAAAATGATAAACACACATGGATCAAAAGGATGAGACAATGATTTTAGTGTCTACATAAAATTAAATTTGCAAATGTAATTTAATATAGAATAAGCACATTAAGAAGAAAGCATATTTAGTTGTTGCTTTGATGTTTCAGATGAAAATAAAACATGAAAATATAGGTGGAAAAAAAAAGTCCCGATGTTATTTAGCCTGTTATTTTATTCTAATAATTATTCTAACCTGTACTATTTAAAATAAACAAATGATTAAGTGATCATATTAAATGTTATATTTTAATTGATTAAAAACTTTAAAACGTATTGCTGACACATGGGTAAACCTAGAAGTTTGACAGATAATGGCAAAGTATAAGTAAATTACAATTAAATTATATAAAGTCTAATTTAAAATATTAATATAATATAAAGAAATAATATACAAAATAAAAAATGTTGACTTATATTTTACTGTAGCTATTGTTACACTAAATAACATTTAGTGGGTGTGTTTTATAAATAATGTTGAAAATGTATGATTGTGTTTGTTTGTTTTTGTTTATTTAAAACATCACACACACGCACACACACACACACATTTGATTATTTTATTTGGAATGACTAATACTAATTAACACACACGCACACACACACACACACACGCACACACACACACACACACTCACATATATATATATATAGGCCGCAGGCCGAGTGCCTTAGTGTCAAACACAGTCTCAAAAATCCTTTTGCATGAGGAACTGCTTTCTTCCGCCATTCCTTCACATCTGCAGCTGACGTCAGAACAGCAGAAACCGTTGCTAATTCAAAAACGTCACTTTAGAGCTAGTATTTGAATGATTCTATAGTGTAATGTCTAAAGTGAAGACAAAACAGGTGATTTTGCTCACATTTTTAGATTATAAGGCTAAATGGCATGAAATGCCATCAGTCTACAGAGATATCTCCCAGTATTTATCTGTTGCTATCGGGAGATCCCAATATTACTATGGTATAAATACAGCACTACAACATACAAAAGAGAGAGATCAACTTAGAAAGTCATTTACCTGTTTAATAATGATTTGATCAGCTGTAGTTTGAAATTAAGCTGTTTTTCTCTTAGGGCTTATTATGCAGTCTCTGTTGCCATCTTGTGGATGAACATCGTCAACCATCTTTGTTTAATGACAGGATAATGGCCACCGACGTGCTGTCTGTCAGAAATTATAAATATTTAAAAATAGGCACTATCCTTATAAATAAACTGCATAGTTGCAATCTAAACAACTACATTCTCGACTAAAAAAGCCTCAAAAGTACATTATGTTGCCCAACAGCAGCAATATTTGTCAAACTGTAGAGTGTCCTCTGCTTGTCGCTGTATGTGGGTGGAGTAGTACACAAGGGTGAAGAGTTAAGAGGCTGGACCAGTGCTGTTATTTGCAAAATATCCCACGGCTATCAGCCAATCAGATTCAAGAACCAGACAGAACTGTTGTATAAATATATATATTTACATTTAATGTTAGCTATTAAATTCACAGAAATGTTAATATTGTGTGTTACGTTTTAACAGATGGAGTGTGACAAAATGAGAGAGAGATGAATTTGAGGAACACACACCTGCTTTGACACACTGTTATCTTTGTACATACAATCCCAGGCTCTGTCTCCTCTTCCCTTGTCATTTAGCAACTAGTAGCAACAAGCCAAAATTGCCCCAATTAGTTTCGAAAGTAATCGGGCTACTATTACGAGAAACATTTCGAGAGCGGACTCAATGTGTGTGCTCTTTTTTGATATAAGAAAAATGTGGCTTGCCACAGAACACCTCTCCAAATATGATTCATTGTTGCCAATTATTTTGACCACCAAATAGGCACCCTGAAGGGGCAGTATTATCTCACTTTGAAATGGGAAACTGGAGGAAGCTTTTTGGATGAATACGGAGAGCTGTGACGGAGGTTACATGTCAATAGGCTTTCTTCTTTTGTGTCTCTCTCCAAGCCCTGTTAATCATTTACCTGCGCTCCTGTCATGGCCACAGTGAGCACAGTGTTCTCCTCTCCATATTCCTCCTTATTTTTATCTCACGCACACAATATGTAGATTTCCTCTTTGCATGAGATTGAAAAATGCCCCATTTCCTAGCCAGTTGGACCAGTCGTTGACAACTCCCAACTCCTTCTACGTTTGCCTGAACAGTCTCCGCTACAGGAAAAGTGAGACGAGACAGAGAAGAAGAAAAGGGAAAGAAAGCTGACTTACATTTGGTGACACTAGTTTGTTCTAAGTATAAAGTGGCATGAGAATATGCTGCCTCTCAGACTTAGCACAATGTAAGGGAGTGTGAAATTAAAATGCGTATGAATGAAACGGCCAGGATTGCGTTTCGCCGGCTTCCTTATCAGACAACTGGAACATCGAAAGCTCTAAAACTTGTAGCAATCGCCTTTGTAGTGAGGCCTCTGCAGACATTGTAGTATTGAAAAGCCGCTGAGACTCCAAAGCCAAACACAAAGTGCGTATAAATCCTTCTTTTTGTGTGTGCCACACATGCATACGCAAGCAGGCGATGGTACTTTGGGGATGCGTGCATTTTTCACGTTATGTCACGGCTACACCTTTAATGCAGCCGCTTTACATTCTCCACACCAACGCGGCTGCTATTTTAAACCGCCATGTTAATTTGATTTAGTGCTTTTCAAATTGAATTGAGAAAAATGGAGAGCAAATGTACTGTTATTAATGTTCTAAAGTAGCGCGTAGCTGAAAGTGCCTGGCTTTGCTCTAAGTGGATGGGCCTGATAAGAGAGCCAGATATGATAGGCACGTAATCTGCATTCCTCAAACAGACTTGTGTGGGCTATTAAGGGCCATTGTGTACAATGCACCGATGATCAGATCCAATCTCTTAAACAGTTGTACTTGCTCTATGCTGAAAAGAGCACTTTTAAAGTTCTGTAGGATTGAGCACAAAGAAAATGTCTTCATTTAAACGGCTGAGATTGTCCACGGTCAGATGGAGGAAATGCTTTTGATTCATACTGATGAATCCGACCATTAACACTAGAATTACAGAGGTGGTCATTTTGACCATTTTAACATTTTGTAGTTTAATAATTTGTTAATATAAAACCCATGTAACAATAGTACCCTGACTTGTCCTAAATGTGTGTATGTTTCATGTTTATTTTATTAAAATGTTACTACACAAAGTAATTCTGAGTATTTTTAACTTGAATGATCCTTACGGTCAATTTGATCGCGTGCATTTTAGTCAACTACTTTTTCCCGTGCCTCTAACTATGCATACCTCTGTTACCTACCAACTTTCTGCTAACATAAACATGCTGACAGAAATAAAACCAATAACTTTAGGCTGTGTGAAAAAAATGAGAGAGCTCAGCACTGAGCATAAACCACATAAAGCATTAAAAAACATGAAGCGTCAGTGGACACGCAGCCTTACTTCAGTCTCTTACAAACTTTCAAAAACAACATTTTCACTCCTGTGAAAAACTGCTCCTACTTGCTGGACAAAGTGAGGTACGCACCTTTGGGGTGGTCTACTAACTTGTATATAATTCTAAGATATATATATAAAAAAAAAAAAAAAAAATATATATATATATATATATATATATATATATATATACTATAAAGAATTTTAGGTTAATGACTTCATAAAATATGATGACATACATCCAAAGCTAAAAATCTCAATAGAAGCTTTGATAAAAATATGACGTGACAAAAATTCAATTCTGTATAGTCTTATTTGAATTGTGGCTATGACCATTCTAGTAGTTTCCGGTAGTCCAAGTCTTAAACCTCCACTTGGGTTGACTGTAACCAAATGCAACATGCAATACTGGATTCGTTTGATAATGACAGGATTATAATGTTGTTGGTTTCATTCCCAGGTCATGGAGGTCAGAGGCCATTCCAGTGTCGCTACTGCCCCTACAGCGCCTCTCAGAAAGGCAACCTGAAGACCCATGTGCTGTGCGTTCATCGCATGCCCTTTGACAACAGCCAGTATCCCGACCGGCGCTTCAAACGCTCCCGCATAGACTCTGACATCTCCGGGAACTCAGAGGAAGGGAATCATCATCCCTCTGTTGGTCAAGCTAACACAGAAGAAAGTGTTACTGGTGATACTCCTCGCTCTGTTGAGTAAAGCAGAGTAAAACGTAATCCAGGGATTTTTAGGACCTTTAAGTGACCACATAGTGCAAGCATTCCCACTGCATCATTCTAAAAGAAACATGAAATTATTCTAAATAATTCCTCTTTCCCCCGAAAAGAAACTGGCATTCCATAAGTTGGGGGTTCACAAACTCCCATAATAAAAGCCCTTCAGCCTCAGTAATGTTCTGTGAAGCACAGAATAAAGATGATGAAGTAGAGAAACCTGAACCCTATTTCTGATGAGTCTGAAACTAAATACGAATCTCTTATAGGAGTTGCCCGGACTGAGCGTTGAAGAGACATTACTGAAGAGGAAAAATTACAACATTAAAAAAAAAGACTGTCATTAAATTCCTCCGAGTGACTTTTGTCCCAAAAATAATGCTTTTATCAGAAAAACGATCCGCGCCAACGATTTCGCAACAGTTGGAAGGGAAAGAAAGATGGAGGGAAGCAGTTGAGCGCACCCTTCAAGAACATGACACCACCAGTGGCCATTTGCCCAGCGCCACTGACGCGCAGGGATGGAGCGAGCGGACGGAGGGATGTGGATGGTGAAATGGGGGGGGTTGGGACGTTTGGTGCCAGCCTGACTGGAGCTGTCATCACAGAGGAAATCAATTCAACCCCCCCCCACGCTGCTTCCATTCACCCCCACTCTTCCCATTCCACCTCTCCTCACTCTTTCAGAACATGTCAAGAGAAACCTTAGTCGCCTGTTCAGCCGGGCCGCAGAAGGGTCAGCTTCAGACCTGCCTGACGACTAGTAGCACTTCCCATCAGCCTCCCTCATTCCCTCCTGTCCTTGGCTTTCTCCCGTGGAAAATAAAATACAAACAAATGGTAACATTGTATAATAATTTTTTTTTTGTGCAGTTTTTAGAATGTCATTTGTATATCACTTATAGTGATATGGCAGAGACACATCAAATGTGTTTTCTTTGCATTAAGCACTTAATCATAAAAAAAAAAAAGTAATTTCGTTGTCATTGTTGCATCTTCCCTTCTAACTGGTGGACTTTGGGCAAATACTGACCATATGTAACCAAGAGGAGGAATGTGTTATTTGTGGTGTGAATAATACGAAGAAACCGTAGCACTTTTGTTGGGTTTATTGACCCACAGTGGAACTACCTTTTATACAGTAGAGTTCTTGAGAAAGTCACTGTAGATATGAAGTATATAGATAATCACACTTTCTCCTAAGTGTGAATCACACATCAACTTGGCCCATTTTTGTATGCATTTGTTGTCCTGAATGTTACTCTACTAGAAGAGATTAACAACACAGGCAGTTTGAATCCCATGAAACCAAGCCTCTTAAAGAACAAAATAAAGTGTATCAACTTTCATTGTACTTTCTTTTATTGAAGGCTAGCTGGGGTTAGAAGGTAAATAAGTATGGGTAGGGGGGTTAGAGATGCATGGGTGGTGGTGGTGGTGGTGGGGAATGGGGTGGGCGGTGGGGGGGTGGGGGGGTGGATATTAATGTTTTGTGATAAACAGAAATGATCCAGACTTTAAGAAAGTCAATATCTTCCCGCTCAGCACAGGGAAGCTCAGCACTTAAACCCCAGGGCCTTACGGCTGCTCTATTCACGCCGAGAGGAGTTTAGAGGACTCAGAAATACCCGCCACACTCCTCTCTAAGCAGTAAATAAAAACATAAACCCTTATCAGAGCCCTAAGACCACAACATCTCAAGAAAAAAAGAAGAGATAAAGTGGAGTTGGGAAAAAAAAAATATAGAAGTGGTCTAGAAGTGGCGCATGGAGATTTTACAGGTTCACAGGAAATGTAGAGGTTCCAAGCATTGGTTCTTTAATTCACCATAAACATGATCTGTTCTTTGTTGTTGATCCCCCCCCCCCCTATTCATTTTATTTTTATAGTTCTCACTGCCTTAAATCGAGTTGATGCATTTAAATTTAATACAACTATTTGTATAAGCTCTATGGGGGGGGGGCAACGTCTGAAATGAAAGACATACTTCGTGACTGCATTGAGCTTTAGAGGTTTCAACACACTACTGTGTTTTCTGGTGACTGTCAATTGCTTGCTATTGTGTGTATGTAAATGTGCGCACTCCAACTGAAATATATTAGAGTAAATAAACGTATTAAAAAAAAGTTAAAGAAAATAAATAAACAAACAAAAAAGACATTCCATTCATACCACTTTTTTTTATTTGCTTTTTCTAGTAAATCTGTCATGTTGGATCATGTTTGAAGATCTGAGCAGGCAATAACACTTTTAGTGACACTGGAAGACTTGTTTTTTTTTTATTTCTTGACTTTTTTTGTATAGTGATCCACCAACCCATGTTCATGTTATCTTCCATACTATTAAACATAAATAAAAATACAATTGTGATAAAAAACAAAACAAACTTTATTTCTCCATAGGAGTCTGTAACTGTCATTTTTCTCTTGTACAGTCACATGCATATTTTAGATGTCTATAATATTGTGCTTTTAGGGATATGAAAAAACACAACCTTTTCTTTTTCTTTTCTCTATAATATTCTATAGTATGTGATCATGAACATTATACTGTCCAACATTCCTGAATGAAGAATATTTCTATATCAGAGGAGGTTCGGAGGAGGGTAGAAGGTTATATTGCTACTTATAATATGCTTTTAACAAGTAGATGACTTGTTATTGTATTTAAGGAATTGTCCTGGTCATTATTTATTGTCATACATCTGTCTGACAAAAAAAGAGAAAATTAGGTATTCTGATGAACTATGAAGAAGTTGTTGTTTTTTTCTTTCTGCTTTTTAGAAGTTCTAATGTCTTTGAAGCAGTACAGTTTTACCCAGTGTTTTACGCAATAAAACCTCTACCTCTTAAAACAATGATTTTGTCTATCTTATTTGTGTCTGTTTCATTTTTTAAAGCAGTGTTGAAAGCCGTGGTCATTAGAAATGCTTTCAGGGTGTAAGCATTCTTGTTTCTTTAAGTGTTTTATATTTAACTGATTTAATGCATGTGGCCTGAATATGTGCATTTGTTGAATGTACACTTCACTTTTTGAATGATGAGTGTTTGTTCATTCTTGTGAATTAATATGCACAGACCACTGCATAAAATAAAATGCATAAAACACACTTGCAGACCCACCTTGACAAACAAACAAACAACATTACTTTTTTCATAGCTGCTATTGTTAGCTATAACATTTATGGACAGTGAAACTGAAAAAGTATGTGGGGAGAAAAATAAATAAATAAAATGATGTGTGTCAAAGAGAGCCATAAATAATACTAAATGAAATCAAATGGCTTTCATAAACCGTAGTGAGCACCACCTGCAACACTGAGACCTGCAAAGTCATTAACACAGGCCACACGCAAACATGCAGCCAATCATTACAATTTAACACTGACAATACATTAAAATATTAAGATCTGCCATATGTTTAAAACTTTGTATTTCTCAGCACTCACATGATTATTTGCCACATCGAATGAAATGTATTTGTATTCCTCATTTCCAATGTAAGTGTAAATGCCTGTAAATGCATAAGTTAATTTGCAATGTCGATGCCATATACACACACGCAAATACACACACACACACATGTCCTACATTACTCCTAAAACACGTAAAATAACCCAGCATTGAAAAGGATGGAAAAACAAAATCAAATTCAACATGCATCCGCTGAATTTAAAACGTCTCCAATGCATGCTCATTTTACTGTTAATGGAGAAATACAGTGTGTGGCATGTTTAATAGGCTTTATTTTTATTATACAACACTGAATAATTAACTCTGAGGCAGAGTGTCACATAGATTTATCTTTTAATTAAAATTGCGTGGTTCACGCATATTTGAGTGGTAGTCCAAATAAACGCAATATCCAAATTTATGTTTTGTTTATCCTCCTGTTAATTATCGAGAGATTGTTCGCTCTATAACCCTTCATATTTTCCCTCTCCTCGCACAAAGTTGGGAGGTCTGCATCACAACTAATAAAACCTTCGTCATATTTTATTAATTTATAGGTCATTCTAAAATGCAAGGAGGGGATAAGGTGAATATTATGAATCTGGCTCTTTCCAATATACCAAAATTTCACAGTGAGTAAAATCTAAATGTATTTAAATAACACAGGAATTACTGGGTTTTGGATGATATTAAAAAAGTAAACCTGCAAAAAAGTATGTTCTTCATACATATTGTGCATTATTAGAGTATTAGTAGACTGTTAGGTTAAGGTTTAGTATACATATCCAGTGCAAAACAACGATCAAAATTAAAGAACATTCTCATATACCTCCAATTTATTGGAGATAACATGAATTATCTGACAAACCTTATAGCAGCCTACCTTCACGTGTTAACAGACTTTGCAAGATGGTGAGCCATTCAAAAGTGACCAAAACCCTCCAACATCTGGTTGACCAGATAAAGGCAAAAGAGATGAACCTTTGAACCATAAGTTAATTGTTCCAAATCAATCATACAGTACAAGCAATTTTACAAAGTTATTAACTTACTAAAGTCCTGAAAGCCCACTCCCAATTCTGAAATCCCACACTGCAGTGACCAAAACTTTTATCAACAGAAAGTCTAGACTAACCTTTGTTGAAGATCATGTTGTGCAGACAGAGAACTTGTTCAAAGTTTAGGTCACACTTTATTTTGATGGTCCGTTAGTTGGATTTAAGTTACGTTGCATCTACATGCCAACTAATTCTCATTATAATATTATAAGTAGACTGTTAGGTTGGGGTTAGGGTTGGGGTTAGTGTAAGTTGACATGTAATCATGTATCATATCACGTGCTCCTCTCGAAATTAGTTTATGAAACTTCACTTAACAAGCTAAAAATCTTGAAGTGTTGTGGGTACCAAATATGCCAGACTACACATTGCTTTGCAATCAATCATCATGTGATGTCTACAAGGTGAATTCTGTCATCAGGAAGCCAGACACATTTTACATGTATCTCTAATTGTCATAAAAGTGTACCATAACTCATGTAATAGAATTAGTACTTCTTGTGTGTATTGCCTCTTCTTGATGAATGAGTTGCTTTGGACAAAAGCATCTGCTAAATGTAAATGTAACTCCATAAAGCTTTCTTCCATTTCATGTCCTTACATTTTGTCATCTTTAACGCTGTGTATGGAAATGATTATGTGCTTCTATTGGTCAGTGTCACCCATGTAACAGAACTCGTCATGGACAAAGGGAGAAAAAAAATTAACTTTCTGCAATGACGTTGCGAAGCATCGCACACATGGCATCAGTTATCATGCACTATAGCACACTACACAGGAATCTTGCATCCCGGTGCCCATTTGTCGTATACAAATCCCCATGACACCCTACACTGAAAAAAATGGTTCATATTGTTAAACTGAGCTGAATTTAAACTAACAAATTAAGCTGAACATTACTAAATTTAATTTGTTTAAATTCAGCCCATATAAATTGTTTACAACCACTTACCTTAAAAATGAGTAAATCCATTGAATCATCTTTTTCAGTGTACATCAAGCAAATCCTATCGAAATTGCAAAAGAAAATGTGTAATCTGAACGAGTTTATGTGTGTAAAGAAATTAGTAAAGGTTTGAGGAGAACTGTCATGGTTTGAGGGATATTTTATGCAGCAGGATTTTGGCCTCTTATGAAGCTAAATACTAGATTGAACGCAAATGTTTATCAAAAACTTTTTAAGCAACATGCGGTTCCTTCCCTGAATTCATCACCTAATCACTCATAAGCTAATTTAATGCAGGGCAATGAGCCATAAAAAAACAGGTAAAGCAGTTACCTGAAGTGGAAAGCATTGAAATAATTAAATGGCCAGCACAGAGTCCTGACCTAAACCTTATTGAAAATCTTTAGAAAATCCTTGGTGACAAAGTTCTGGCTCAGACACCCACTACAGTCAGTAAACTGTGAAAAAGACTGAAGAAAAACTGATCAAGATCACACCCTAGTAATCTAAGAAATTAATGAAGCTCTGTGAGAGGCTATTAATGTCCCTTGGCTGCAGATGGTTCAAAGTCTTACACATTATATGCACAATTCTGTGCATTTGTATCTTAAAATGACCTCATGTATCTCTATTGGACTGATCTCTGTAAGTTGAAACAGGTAACCTGTGGTGTTAGTGTTGGTGCAGGGGTAGGTCTCTCTTTGCTCTAATCCTCCACTGCTGTTCAAAGATCAGCCCCTGCAGGCCCCTCCTGAGGCTGCAAGCTCTTAATTATGCCTGTTTTGTCAGGAGTTGGCAAAGGCCATCATTTGAGCCTGCGGTCGCCCAATTATATTCTTTTTTACGAATTGCAGGCAAAGACGGCCATTTTCCATATCCACGCTCCCCTGTCATTATTGAAACTCCCTCAGCAGGAGAGGGTTGTGTTACCAGCCTGTTTAATTACCACTCATGTTCATTAAGGCGCCTTCGTCTTATAGGTAGACTTTCATCAGCTTGCCATAATTAGTGGCAGTAGACCCCCCCCATCATTCATTTGGCAGACATCACATAGTATTGTGTCGGGTGTGGTTGTAAAAATAATGTCAGAGAGTCAGAGACCTAGAGGTGTTAGTGCGATAGCCATCACATGACTCAGGAGTGGTTTTGTGTCTAATTATTGTCTTGCATTACAATATCTATAATTTATAAAAGCTTTTCTGTCCATTAACACAGATGTTTTTGAGAATAAATGCAGCGCATATGTACACCTCTGTTTATCTTTCCAGATCTTTTTTAGCCCTGTGAAGATTTTTGGGGGTGAATATTTTACCACACAGTCTAGAAACATTTGTTTTGATGAGCACCATCTGAGTATGGTGACAGGATACACATTAATATCCACTGCTGTATGTATATCCATTATGTTAATGTACAAAATAAACCTGATTTAACGTCCACAAACCAGGACTGAAGCGTCGTCTTTTATAATTGTACTGACATGCGGCTGTGGTGATGAATTACACAGTGATTTTACTGTCTTTATTATAAACATGCAGTAAAAAAAAAACGTTTTAAACTTGTAAAACTCATTCTTGAGGTGCAGCTGATCACAGAGAGCTGAACAGATCTTTTAATCCCAGTTGCTTTGTGCAAGTCCTGTCTTGTGGATATGATTACACATGTTACTATGGAGACATGTTAATACGCGGCTGTCAATCAATTTGGTGGGTGGGGAAAACCGGACTCCTTCGTTACATTGCGGTGGGCCTCAGAATTGCAGGGATTTGGATCCTATTTTAATGTCAGGAAATTAAAAAAAGAGACTTATTGTCTTTATATCATCCCAATATGACTGTGGACACACTATCCCTACACACAGTTTTGTCCAAACAGCTTACAAAAGTTGATTTTCATCATAGGTGCCCTTTAATATATTTAATTGTGTCACTTTTGTCAGTATAGGCATGTGTGAGTACTTGAAAAACAAAACAACAATGGCTACAGGACTGCATCGTACATGCATTTAGTGTTTCTATTGGTCTGACATGCATTATACAGCATTTTCAGAAATCTTTATAAATGATGATTGTTAACATTCCATTTCTTGTGCAAATGTCCTCCAAAAACATACATTATAGTTCTGTGGTTCCATATGGTTGTAGGTTAAAAATATTTAATTGTATTTTGCATGCATACTGGGTATTTCAGAATATTTTATGAACATGCAATGCATAAGCAGGCAAATTAAGTTTAAGTTTAAATCCAGACATTTATTGTAACGCTTCATAAATAATTTAAAATAATGATCTGCATTTCTTGTTTTTTCCAGATCCCTAAAATGTTGTCCCCCATGGAGCATGTGCTCTGGACCCTATAAAACAAAGTCAGAATTAAAGCGATCTCCACTCATTCCCTTTCCCCAGCCTTTTTATACACACCCGAGTAGCTGGCACGTGAAGAGTTAACTCTGCAAGATAAAACATAAGATCTGTTTGGCCTGCAGATATCCATTAAAGGACAGAATGTCTTTTCTATCACAGCACAGACGCCAGATGTTCTCCTCCATTTCTAATCATTGCAGATGTAATGGGGTAGAATGCTGCAGTTTGTGGCTTCACTGGCATGCAGTCTGTATACTGCACAGGGGAACAGCAGTCTGAGATTTATAATTACACCCCATTAATACGCTAGCATTCTACGCTAGCAGTAAAAAAGAACAACAACAAAGCTTAATAAACAGATCCGTCGAATGCAATGCAGTTTCGGGAGAGTCTGTAACACATGCGAGCGGAAAATGAAATGCATCGGTGTTGTTAGTGGAGTGTTACGAGAGTGTCTTTAAAGGGGCAGTTGAGTTGTGACTGTATAGATGTGTTTACTCTGCTCCTTTTTTCCACATCGACCAGCTTGTGTGAAATTGCGCAGGTGTCCATCATTAAGGCTCTGTTCGGGGTGTGTGGATGGTGCTGAAGGGCTCCGATCACTTAAAGAGTCAACAGACAATTCCACCTGTCATCTGTCTGATGGGTTATTGACCAGAAAGAGGAAGAGAAGAGGAGCGAGAGAGCAAGAAAAGGTGTAAAGATCAATAATTCCCTTACATGTCACCGTTTTGTTTTTTGTTAAGTGTTTATTGCATGTTAAATACTCATTTGTCACACAAATAAAAGGCGACACGCTTAAGTTCACGTAAATCTGTGATTTGTGGGCATTAAAACAGAGTTGGGATTTCATTCAAACTCAAGAGCATTCCTATACGACTTATGTGCTAAGTGGTCAGGAACAATCAAAATCATAATTATGGCTACGGAATGGCTCAGGGACTTGAAAAATGTGTCCGGGGTGAGCTACATTCATCTATTCATCCATTTTTATTGAGGTCTCACTATGAGCAGCCACCAAAATTGATTTATACCCCATGCTTTTTAAAAGTGCAGGACCCAGACTTCTCCAAATGAGGCCCGACACTGTTACGAATTTAAAATGTGCTTTTAATACATCCTCCTTTTATTGACGATTTGGTGCAAATCTGTCTGTTTTATTTCTGCCATTTTGCTGGCGTCCACAGATGTTTGTCTGAGGGTGTCAGCGCTTGTGTACGTGTTTGGAGATTTTGAGCATTGACGAGAAGCCAGTAAATGGGAGCAGTAATGGTAATTATTTTCTTTTTTTCTATTTTTGGTGATTTGGGTCTGATGTCAGTGCATTGAGGAGGGTTAGATTGATCTGAGCCCTGGGTAAGATATGTTAGATATCATGTTCTGCCCCCCACTCGGGTGCCTGTCTTATTATGATTAATGACCTGAACATGTGATTGCTTTGAAAATGAAGAGAAAAAAAGGAAATGATGGCATATGTGCTTGTGAATCTACGATTTCATAATTAATGAGAAACGTAAGTTGGAAGATTATTGAAAGATAATATACATCAAATCGTCTTATTTATTTAACCCTTAGCATCATTCGCTACCATCCCCCTCATTCAGTTAGTCTTAGTAATACTTTGTCTATTGAATCTAAAAAACAATATAACAATAAGATAAAAAAATAAATAAATAAAAGACGGTCTGTTTTCTTTCTTAT
>CAIGQV010000818.1:3128839-3139922 GCA_903798115.1 Danio jaintianensis | reverse complement strand
GTCAGTGGTTATAGTTTTCAAAGATTCTTAAATATATCTTCTTTATTGTTTAACAGAAAAACAAAATCTGGTTTGTTACAAATCAAGTGTGAGTAAACCAGATATTGAATATACTGGGGAAGTACGCTCTGACAAGGACAGTTGTGACAATAATCATTCATTCATTCAATCATTTTCCTTCGACTTAGTCCCTTTATTTATCGGGCGTCGCCACAGTGGAATGAACTGCCAACTTGTCCAGCATATGTTTTACGCAGCGGCTGCCCTTCCAGCACTGGGAAACACCCATACACTCTCGCATTCACACACATACACTACAGACAATTTAGCTTATTCAATTCACCTATACCGCATGTCTTTGGACTTGTGGGAGAAACCGGAGCACCTGGAGGAAACCCATGCCAACACAGGGAGAACATGGAAACTTCACACAGAAATGCCAACTGACCCAGATGAGGCTCAAACCAGCGACTTTCTTGCTGTGAGGCGACAGTGCTAACCACTGAGCCACCGTGCCATGTCCCATGTGACAATAATGATCTGATCAATTTTAATTAAAAAAAATTATGCTTTATATTATTATTTTGTAACTGATATTAAAATATCAGGAGAGTTGTATACTATTTCAGCAGTTAGAAATCCACCCATGTTAGATATACTGTATACGGCAGGGTCACTAAAAACCATAACATGAAATAATGACTATCAAAACATTCATGTAAGAGTTAAATTTTATTTATTTGAGAAATTATAATTTCGTGTTGGGCTCCTGTGAACGTACGGAAGTGTTTGAGAATATTCTCTCCCATCCTAATATAAACAAAGAGTCTGTAAGCAGACACGAGATGGAGAATGTGTCACCTCTAAGCAGCTGTCTGAATATGAAGCGAGTGTGACTGTGTGTGTGTGTGGAGGGCTTGGTGTCATTCTTCTGAGCTGTGGATTTTAGGAACTGTGTGTAGGGCCAAAGTAGCATCACCTGACAGCACAGCCTGCTAATTGACATTTTCATTAACACTGAATTTATATACCTATTTCTGTCTGTGATAATGACCATTTCATGGAGAAGCAGGAAGTCTGTTGACGGGCATGAGATTGGGGAGAAACTCATATAATTACAGCAAAGCCCTTTGTTGGCCCAAGACACACTGCGGTATCTTGCACGACTCATAATGGCAGAATATTGTAGCAGAGAGTTCTGTATGCTTCTTTAAGTAAATTAATTTGCAGTGGGATTCTAGGTGTCTCGCTAATCAGGAGAAAACTCTCAGTAGACAGGAAGAGACTCCCATTTGCATACAGTGCAAGAAAAATCTGCTATGATATGATTAGCCAAGGTAATTAAAACAGATGTAACTTAAACACGTGCTTAAGTACCGCTAATTAATATGTAATTATGCACTCATTTAGACACAAGTTAACACATTTAACAGAGGCAGACATCTCAAGCTCCACTCATTGTCATTATCAAAAAAAAAAAGCTGTTCAATTGAGAGATAAAAACAAAGATTGTGTCTAATGACGAATGATACAGATGCTTGATTGTTTTTGCTTGAGTGATTTCTTAATGTGTGCACAACCCAGTCCCATATTTGTGATGGGTGTTTTGTTCTTTTCATGCCCCTGGAAAGGTCAAATGTGTGGCATTCCATGTTTTTATCTTTAATTATTTAGATATGCTCATATTTTGAACAAACTGAATACACTGTAAATGTCCATTGTGCAGATTTGCTTTTTTCTTATTATAAGTTACTAGAGCATCTTTTAGATTGAAGTAGACCAGGGTTAGAAAATAATTTCAACTTTGACCAGAAGTGGTAACATGGACACATATTGGATTCAGATTCAAACCTAACTGTTTTCAATGTCATATGATGTTACATTTCGTCACATTGTAATAATATATTTTTTCCTGATATGTATTTATTATTATTATTATTTTTTTTAGATATGTACAATTTGGAACTTGATGTGCAGATAATTTCTGCAATATGAAACGCAAAAACTTTAAAGCCCAATATATCATAACAGGTCAGAATGCAGATAGAACTTTTGAATTGCAAAGTGATGATTTTTCTTATCAAAGATAAAACTTGAAATATTAAGTGTTTAAATATGTGCTAATAAATGTAACTCATTCAGGTGCTTATTCAAATAAAATACAGATTATACTGATATATCACACATATCTCGCAAGCACTGTTCATGACCTTTGAGCTTTGTAGTGTAAAAAAGTGCTGTAAAATGTACAGTATTACTGGCAGTACAGTAGTAATTGTTAATTTATAGTGCCAGTAATACTGTAATTAATTTTGCCAGTAATACTGTAAAATTTACAAGCACACTGTAAATTATAATGACAATTGTGCTATAAAACTACAGCACAATTGTAATTGTTCATTTACAATGCAATTGTAAATTTTGCAGTATTACTGGCAATCAAAATTACCAGTAATACTGTACATTTTAGAGCATTTTTTACAGTGTGGTTATAGCAATAATGTTCAAGCAGTCAAGAAGACACACACTTATCATCTTTACTGTAGACGATGTATTGTTTATGTTACATTTTCTATTTCTTATTTTCTATTTTCTTCATGTTCTTGTGCATTTGGGGCAGAGCTTGTTATCCAATTAAGTGGCTATTCTAACAGGGAAACCTGCTTGATCACAATAATAATGATAGCACTTCCATTTCCTTCCACTAGTGGACCCAGTATGACACAATTCACCTTTACCGTCCCCTTCTGCTTTTAGAGAGTACAGTATCCCTAACCTGAATAAACTGATAATGTCTACTTCATTTCTCATCATGTACCTGTGTTATTATGAGACAGCGAGAGTCATTCTGTCCTCATGAAGGAGAGATAGACTTTCTCTTTTCTTAGATATGAATGGCAGTGTTAGACTGGAACCCTGTGGTGAGGTGGGGATACACAGCGGGCGTCTGTCGCTTGTAAAAGAAGAGATCACCTTGGGCAGCCGCGCCGGGCCGCTCCTCCATCGTTAACAGCAACGTGCAGCTGATCAGCAGCATTCCTGACAACTCCATTCAGCCGCCACCTGCTGGCTGTCAATCACCGGGAAGGGAGGGGGAGAGCTGGGCGTCCTAGGGCTATTGACAAAGCTGTCGGCGCAGAAATGAGACGTGCCTATCAAAGCACCGACTCCACCTTTCTCTCTCACTATCTCTTCTTTCATTCTGCCATCTGTGGCATCACCTCCACAGACCAACAGTGAAGATACAAATGCGTTTGGACAACTTATATAGCACTCCGTGGCACCAGCGCGATATTAGGATTTCCGTTCTGTCTGCCTCCACCGTCGAGTTGAGGTATTTATATTAACCCCCCTGATAACATAATAACATTGACTTTTTGACCCTGACTTGTCAATCACGGCGAAAGTGCTGCTCGCGGATGCTTTTAACATTGATGACCTTGTTGGCATGGTAACACATCCGTAGCAATAGAGTTTAAGACGGTGAAACAAATGCTGTTGCAATCCCTAGTTTCCTATGTTGTGAACTAGTATATCGTAAACATGAATTTGGACACTTGCGAGGGCTCGATCCACTTGAAAGGAGACACTGATGACTCAGTTACAAGTTAGTGCAATGGGGAGCAGTTTTCTGTCTAAATATATTTGAATGCATTGTTTATGTTAAATTATTAAATTAAAATTTGAAAAAAATGCTTTGTCTTCACATACTTTATATATATATATATATATATATATATATATATATATATTCACAATATCACATATAAGGGTTTTGTGTAATTCGATCACAAGTTGATAACGCTTTATACAGCTGTAAATGGAGTCTCAAACGTTTTTAGCTTTACATCTGGTTTGATG
Organism: Danio jaintianensis; assembly: GCA_903798115.1. Classification (NCBI taxonomy): domain Eukaryota; kingdom Metazoa; phylum Chordata; class Actinopteri; order Cypriniformes; family Danionidae; genus Danio; species Danio jaintianensis. The sequence continues at coordinate 3,136,061 of CAIGQV010000818.1, read as the reverse complement.
TGTTTTCTTGTTTTTTAATATATATTTATATTTATTTATTTATTTATTTTTTGCCTATTTTTTCTTATTACAAGGTATAATGAAGGTATTTTATAGGAACCACAGAATGAAAATTTGGAAGCATAGCAGAATGATGGGAGTTCAGTAGCCTACACGGAAATGGCATAGACCTACTGTGATCCTCAACCACCTCATTTTAATTTTCTCTTTCTCATATAAATCCCATGAATGTAAAATTCCAGTGAAAAACTGAAAGATTTTAATAAAAAAAGACTGTGACCACTCAGGATATTTAAAATGCATGCCCTCAGCAGCGTTTGATAGAGCACAATGATTCAATGAGCAGAGCACATTGATATTCACAACCCTTCCAAATAAGGTAAAACCTTAGCTTTCATTCCAGGGTCAATTTCTAGGCATCTGTAGGTCTCTGTAGTTTTTTTATTTTTTTATTTTGCATTTACCTAAGTCACATACCTTCAATGTACTGTAGATCAGAGAACAATTTGAACATAATGTGTCAGTGCATTCTGTGACACCTTTTATAAAATGTAGTATCCCATTCATTGTTTTGTCATACATGCTAATACACGCTATTACGACTTATAGTGCATCTGAACTTGCTGTCTTAGTAGGAACTACATTACATTTTTTATTTATACGTACTTTTTCAACCATTACAAATGTATGTTCTTTATGTTAGGAAAAATTGGTAGAATTAATTACATTTAGAAATTTCAACCCAAGTAATCAAATAAGATGTATTTAAATATCTACACATCAGGTGGAAACAGTAATGTGTCTGTTGACCACTTGTGAAAACACATTAAAACCAGGAGGAAACAGTGCCTTACAGAACAATTCCATTAAGCGAATACCATGAGCAGCCAGTTTCTACTGGTCTTTTGTATATTGTCTAAATTACAGAGTCAAACAGTAATTTTATTCAACATCACAGTCTTACTAACACAATCGATATTTCAAAGCATCACACAGCGTCTCTGCTAGTCTCCCGAATAGCACAGAGACAAAAGGAAAGCAACAATAAATAAGAAAGAAAAACACAACAAGCTGTCACTTTTACCACCTTTATTTGACATTAGCACGAAGATGTGAGCACCTTAATCACCCGCTGCTTTAATATGCTTTAAATAATGCACAGGCTCAAAACAGAACACCTGTTGCTCAGATGTGCTGATGCAAATATCAAGGGGATTAATTAAAAGTCAATTATATTAATTTGGCTTTTGAAGGGTGATCGTGCAAGATAAAGTGTGATTCTATGAGCACAGATACTCCAGCTCCTGATTTTTAATGCGGTTTTATCAGAGTCCATTAAAAGAGCTTGTGCACGAGTGCCATGTTGTTTAGATGCCATTCTATGTAAATTTAATGAGCATTTGAGTTTCATCTTTTAATGCGCATATATCTGTCTTATGCATAATTGAAAAAATGCTAATAACTAAAATGTTTGTTTCCCTGGCCTTGTTTTCTTTTTCTGAAGTTGTGCTGTGAATCTTGTTTGCCAGACACACAATGGTGTGGTATACATATGTTATAGAAGTGGGTTCAGAATTTGATTAAAATAAAATAAAATAATAAAATAAAATAAAAGTTTATGAAAGCAAGAATACCCCCAGCAGTCTGGATATATGGCAGTATTAAAGTATAACTTTGCCCTTTAATTCATTCTCAGTGGAGCATATTTGAAGAGAAGTTTGTGTTAAACCTCACTCTGGTGTACAGAGAGAACCAGTTTGCCAACCCTATCCTCTGTGGTCCCGGAGCTCATCTTGTCCCTCGTCTCCATCTTCTGCTCTTTCTCCACCCACATACTGACCTGTCCTAAGGCTTTTTCCCATAGGCTTTTTCTTGCTTGAGCACAAGATCTGCATATTTACACACAATTACTGCCACACGCATTTTGAAATGAACATACTTTTGAAATATATATTTGAAATAAATAGAAAGTTGATAAATATCTTATTCTAAAATATTTTTATATAACATATTGGAGCTAATAAACAAACAAACAAACAAACAAATAATGATTAAAAATAAATTATCTTCTCTTTTAATCTCTTTACGCAGCACAACTGTTTCAACATTGATGATAAGAATTGTTTCTTGGGCAGCAAATCAGCAAATTAGTATCATTTATTAATGCTAAACTTCAGCTTTGCCATTAAATTAATTACCTTTACATCTTTGCATGTTCAAATAGACAATGGTTATTTTAAACCGAAGTACTAACATTTCACAATATTATGTTTAACATAGATAATAAGAATCAATCAATCAATCAATCTTACCGACCCCCAATTTTTGGTTGAAGTTGAATTATTTATTTATTATGCATTTTCCTATTTTACTCTAACTCTTTTGATCTTCCTTTGTTGTATTTCTTTATTCCATGTAAGTATATAAGCATTTTAACTCCACTGTGAAGCACTTTGTAAACTCTACTTTAAAAGATGCAATATTAATAAACTTACAAAGCTTTCCTGCCAAAGGCCAAACCACCACTCACCTCTTAGATAACACACGGACACAGGTTAGGTTTTACAAGAATCAGTTTCTTTTCATCCTTCACATCGAACCGCAGTTCATGATTCCCATTTCTGCTTATATAAAACAAAATACAGCATACATATCCTGCAAAACACACCACAAAACTAACACTCTCCATTGCACATTCAAACTCCACCTTGACCTGTTGCAAACGCACTCTTCAAAACATTAATGTTACCTACGGCTGGAGTGCTGCTCTCCCCTGCAGGCTGCTTGGCGGTGCTGGTGGGTGGGATAATGGCCTGCGAGGACCGTGATTATGAGAGGGGAGGGGCCAAGAGAACACTTCCTCTCGCCGCAACATCATTTTTATTATCCGCTGCCCATCAGAGGTCCTTGAGAAACATGTACTTTCAGCCCGGGCAATCATTCATCTGGGGTCCTGCTCTGAGAGACATGGAGGCAGAGGGAGATAGAGAGAGAGAGGGGGGGACAGGGGAATATCGACTGATACCCTTCAGCTGTACAGAAAGAAGAGCAAGACAGTGAGGGACAGAGACTAACAGACATATAGAGATAAAGAAGTGCTGACCAGCTGCGAGGATGATTACAGAACGCCTGCACTTCTATGTTAAACTGATATCAGCAGCCAATCATAATTAGAGCACACTGTAGTAGCAGCCAGTCAAACGTCAGCTCTTTGTTTTACTTTAAGTAATCAAACTGCACATCTCTGTGCCAAAGGGTTATGCGCAGTGTAAATGAATGTTGTGTATCATAATAAACAAATACAACATTTAGAACAATCATTTCAGGAAGAAGGAATCCTACTTCTTGGTTTGCTTATGTTGGATCCAACCTTTGCAATAATTTCAGAAAGCAGCAATGACTTAACTTGATACCAACTTTGGGTGGATGTTTAAACATTTTAAATATTGAACATGGACTCCAATCGTTTCGAGTTTAATTTGTCATTTCTGCCTATCATAATTGTGTCTGTTTGCATTATGTTAGTTATAACCATGTAGCATATATTATATTAGAGCAATATTTTGCTGCCATATGGACATTAATTTGACAGACATCTCTGGCAGATAACAGAATACATTCTAAACTGTAAAGCCAGGCTCAGACTACAGGTGTTTGAAATCCTGTGACTGGTTATGTATTCTGGTGGCATTGTACATCTGAGGAGGAACCACATTTCTTCACTCAAATTTTAAACTTTAACACAAACCACAATATTAAAATTGTGGCACATTCAGTGTTATGAAGGTTGCTTTGGAAATACATAAAGTTTAATACAGATTACAAGTTGTCCTATTTAAAATGTAACAAGTAGTGTGATTTCAGCTATAGTACTTTATTTATTTACTACTTTTCTAACACATGTTTTGAACTTTTAATCATTTTCAGACAAACCTACTGTGAGAGTGCAAATTATTATATGCATGTTTATATTGCAAAACATGTCTTTTTCACTAAGAAGGTTCATACAAATTCCAAAGGCAGATACTGATAAGATCAGGGCTTGGTTAATATGTGTGTGGACTTTGGGGGTTTTACAATGTGGTCACATATTGGTCAGTTTGTATGTTTCAGTTTTTGGGCTTTGGTCACATTGTCAAGAAAGATCAAAATAGGTGGTAAACTTAGCTCTTTTGCTTTGTCCTGCTCTGATCTTTCCTGCTCTGGAGTCTTTCTTTTCTGGCTCTACTGCTATCAGGCCACTTTTGGGGCCTATTTTCTGTTCTTTGTCTCTCTCTTCCTCCCTCTGTCTTTCTCCCTCCCTCTGTCTCTCTCCCTCTCTCTCAGGTAACTTTAATTACATTTAATCTGGGTACAATTAATATCATATGTTTTCTTTATCATTTTATGTTTTATCATTTTATACAGCTATTTTGTAACTAGTTCAGTTGTAACCATAGCAAGTTATTGTCATTAAATCATTTAATTTTTAAGTATTTGTGAATTACTTTTTATTTAACATCAACACTTAATTGCTCCATATTGCAATACAATACAATACAATACAATCACATAATAGCAACGCTTTTTTAGCTATTAATGCTGCCCTTATTTGCGTTTTTGGTATAAGACTGCAGAAGGATGGTTTGACTGGAAATGTACAGTTTTTCACAATCATACTGATAACATTTTAGTCATTCTGCAAAACTACAGTTCGAACCGCTTAACATTCTTACACTACTGTGAATGACTTAATTTTAAATAAAATTTAAAATCATCATTAGAAATATTTTTAAAGATAATGCTTTTATTCTCTAACTAAAGCAATAGCAGCTTTAATGAGTAATTTCTTGTTAACAGTTTCCAAGACACGTTATATACAGTAGGTTGTTGTGTTGTTAACAAACTTCCGCAAGCAGTTTTGCCCTCTTCTTTGTCCAACGGATGCTTACAGCAGCTTGTTTTGCGATTATATAATGGCTATAAAAATACTTACACAAACATTGCCATAATCATCACAACTTAAAATTCTAAATATCAAATATGCTTGATAATATCACAGTGGCCCTGTGAGTCTGCAAACAGATTAGGAGATTTAAGATTTGATCTGTAAGTGCCTGACGTTACCAACATTGGAACTGATCAAGATCTTGGACAAGATTTTTTTTCTCCTTAAATTGTCGGGATGGATTAACCAGGGATGAATCAGCTTAAAACTGTTGCTGTGTAAAGTTGGTTTAACAATTTTAATTTTCTGTAGATCTGCTTTTAAACAACAAATAAACTTGGACTCAATCGAATATTTGTTAGAAATATGAACATCAAGGACAAAATCTGATCCCTAGAAAGAATTCTGATATGGTTGATACATGATCTTCGGATGGGTTGTGAGTACAAGACCATCTGACACAAAATCTTTAACTCTTGGTTTGAGCACTTTGCTGATTAACAGAGCTCAGGCCATCCTCTGATCATCAGCTTGACTGCTGCTCATCACAGCGCTCTGCATATGATTGGACAGCAGCTGAGTTATGACGTTATCATGTTACCACTGATGATTAGCCAATGTGAGAGACATGTATAAAGATGAAAGATAAAGAGTGAGTGAGAGTGAAAGGGTAAGGGTGAGAGGGACAGAATAATGGAACTGGAACCACCATCTTCAAACTAATGGCGTGGTCACATTACACTATGGCTATAATCTGAAATTGCCCCCAATAACCTCATTCACTATCACTCCACTAATGTAATCCAGTGCGTGAGTGAATGAAAACTAGTGAGAAAATTCAGAAGTGCTGTGTATTTCATTTTCTGGTGAAGACATGGGGATTCACTAATGTGTAAAAAAATAAGGTGGCTAGAGGCTAGCCGATGAGTGTACATTTGTTTCGGTATTAAGACTTTTCAATTATGATTTGAAGGATTTTGCTCGCTAATGCCCACTGCGGTTTTGAACACCACTACGAATGGATGTTCCCTTGAAGAGGTCACTGTTGCTTCAATATTAGACTGCATACACATTCATGGACATCAATAGTTATCAATAGTTGATATCAGTGCAAACAGATGCATTCATAATGAAATTTTGTATTTTGTTGCTTTATTCCTTTGTATGTTGTTGTGGGCCACATGCAAAGTCCAAATGTGTCTCGAAGTCCTCTTGGAAAGTTCATATTTATGATTTAGGAAGTTGCATTTAAGACATCAGGTCTGTTTAATATAACCAAAATGCCTTCTCTGCATAAAATAGAGCAAACAGAAATGACTATTTGGATTGGCTGTGTTTTGTTTGAGTAATTTCACAAACAGCATTTAGTGTTTTCAGTGGTGTACATTACTATGGTAGTTTATGCAATGGTTAACTTGCTCCAACTTTTATTCAAGATAAGAGACTACAATCCAAAAACTTATTCCTGAGCAGGGGTACATATTTATATGTATTAAAGCTACTCTGTCCAAGAGGTTCTATCATTTTTTTTTCAATGCACAATGTTGCTGTTTGTGTGCGAGTCCACTCTAAACACTGTTATTCTGTAGATGAATAACACCATTTCTGAACTCCCTCAAATGCTTCGATTGCAGTCCTGAGTTTACTTCTAGCATACATATACAACTTGGAATTCAGATATTTCCCACCTTCTACAAGTGATCACAATCATTTCTAAGATGGCAGAAAACAATGAGCCAAGCTCCTTGGCTATGTAGAACTTTCATGACTTTAGCTGCACAAATAGTTTGAATGTGCAACATACAATAAATAAGCTATAAGAATAATTGGGGTATCAATGACTGGGTATGTTTTCACCCATTTTGATTGGTAAATAACTTCTAGAGCAGGGGTGTCAAACTCAAGCCGTGGTCACACTGCACTTTTCGCCCCATAGACTTCCATTCAGACTGGAAACGCAAGCTCATGGGACAAGTTTTGCATGTGACTGCATTGGAAAGTTCAAGCTTGGTGAACTCTGACCTGCGCATTCGCATCACGTGATTGCGTGAGACCAAAAGTAGATCAAAACATGATCTCTCATTTTCCTTTGGCTTAGTCCCTTTATTCATCAGGGGTCACCACAGCGGAATGAACCGTCAACTTATACAGCATATGTTTTACACAGCAGATGCCCTTCCAGCTGCAACCCAGTACTGAGAAACATCCATACACACTCATTCACACACATACACTACAGACAATTTAGTTTATTCAATTCACCTATACCACATGTCTTTTGACTGTGGGGAAACC
>CAIGQV010000818.1:3080982-3121744 GCA_903798115.1 Danio jaintianensis | reverse complement strand
ATGCATACATACATACAGTACATGCATACACTCAAAAAAATGCTGGGTTGTTGTTTATGCTGTAGTTTAATGTACTAGTTCACCATTGTGACTCTGTTCTGTAGTATGATGCTTAAACATTATGAAGATTATACAGTATAATGCAATGTTGGATCAAATATGAACAAACACAACCGATTTAATAAAAAAAAAAAAAAATGGTGGGTTTTTCCATAATCGTTGGGTTATGATAATCCAGCACTTTTAGAGTGTAGTTATATTTCCATTAATACGTAAGTGTTAGATTCCTATATGCATATCACCCTAAAATATTATTAGCTATCTCTCATACAACTTTGATAATTTCAGCATGTTATGTTTAGTTTGACATTTGAACCTTGTGATCTTCTTCTAGAAGAAAGAAAGAAAGAAAGAAAGAAAGAAAGAAAGAAAGAAAGAAAGAAAGAAAGAAAAACATTGAATTATATTTTATATAGTACACAAACAGACAGGCAGATTTATTCAAACAGCACACATGTAATAAATATAAAAATATATTAATAAAAATGACATTTGCCTATCTGAGAGCCTGTATAACAAACTATTAAACTGTAAAGAGTTAACAAGCACTGTCTCTGTGATGCGACTGAGCCTCAGGAAGCATTAAGTTATTATTTTTAATAATGTTTACAAGTATATCCAGGCCTTTGGGAGGAAATGAAAAATGGCAGCCTTGGCCGTATGGAGCAGAGCTGCTGTTCACCTGTGACGCTCGGCTCATCCAGCCTCTAAAAGCTATCACTAGTTCTGCTTTTTTTTTTTTTTTACCTCCAGTGTTCTCTGTGTGAGTATGTCTATGTGTGTTAGACAGGGTTTTTCATGGTGAAGTCTGTGTACACACTTATTACCTGCTATAATTTCTTAGCTCTTAATGTAACTCTGAAGGTTGTACTGTGGTTGCATTTTATTGCATTCACTTCTGAATAACATTTACCACACAGAGGATCATTTAAAGCACATTTTCTTTATTATTGCCTTTACTGCATCAAATGCAAGAAACATACACGCAGTGTGCTTCACAAACCCAAGGTAATTTTTCACTAGCATTTCAGACAACCAAATCCAATAAGACAGCATCCTACTCTCAGTCTAAATTAAACTACTTTTAGTAGAACATTATGAAAATGATATACCAAAGCATACATATTTTGCGATAAGGGGATTGTGGGAAATCTACAGGAAACAAGGGAATCATAAAACAAACAAGAATTTCAGGAAAGAAAGGAAAAAACAATGAAGAAGGTTAAGCGTAAATTTCAAGGCCCTGAAGGGCAGGATGCTGGAGACACAGTGTCTGCACCCTAAAGACGGGTTAATAAAGTAGAAAATGCTTAACCGATGTGAGCTCTCCCACAGAGTCCAGGTGCGGCATGTTCATGTTCTCCTTGTTATTTTCAACGTCTCTAAACATTAAACCTTATTTATAAACCTGCTAGCTTAATAAATCTACTTCAGGAAACGTACACACACATACCAAAAAAAGTCAAGGAATATGACAGTGAGAAAGGGAGCCAGGGAAACAGGACTAAAGATGGACAGAGTTTGGCTCGCGCTCTCTTTTCAGTGCAAGCCAGAGTTATGAGGGACCCAAATCAGACGAGGACCACCGTGGCTGCGTTCAGATGCTTCCTGAATGCTGACGTACCTGGCAGAAAAATCCGGAAAGCATCTTTGTGCCAGGAGTCTCTAAGCACCTCTCACTCTTGCCCAGCTTTCATGTTGACAGGGGCTTTGTTTAGTGTGTAGTCTCTCAATTCACAGAAACTCTACATTCCCTTCTCAACTTATAAATGAACCATCCACGAAAAATAGAAATCACTGAAGTGTCTCAAGTTGATATGGTGTGTGGGTGTGCACATGTTTTTGTGACAATGCAGGACACAATTTTGTATAATGACATGGGTATGACACAAGTATTACAAGGAAATGGTGAATTACAGTATGAGGACATTGCTGACGTCTCCATTTTTCAAAAGGCTTAAAAATAATAGATTTTATAATTATTATTATTATTTTTTTTAAGTAAAACTGCATACAGTTTGCTATAAGAGTGAATAGCTAGGTGTAGGGTTGGGGTAGGACAAAGTTTGTACAGTAAAAAAAAAAAGGAAACCTATGGAAAGTCCACACAATTCACAAAAACAAATATGTGTGTGTGTGCGTGTTTGTTTGAGTGCTTCAAGGCCTTTGGGCAACCATCAGCACAGGAAAGAATGGCGGCCAACAAAGCAAGTCTGAAAGCAATAGCAGCATTTCCTGATTATCTATTCAATCATTTGTAACCTATTTCCTGGGAACACTGGAAATGTCACCATTCAGGTCTAAATCATCCGCTTCTCTAATCAACGCCAGCGTTCCAGTGCCCTTCTTCTGCTCTGCTTTCTGTCTTCGCATACGTCTCGCAGTTGCTTCGTCTCTGTCTCTCTGTTTCTTCCTTAAGTTTGATTGGAGAGACAGTTGATTCCATAGTTAGACGTGCCAGATGTTGTTACAAGCAGATTTATAGTCACTCTCTAACGGACGTTCTAACTAAAAGAAAGAGGCCAGAATACAGTAACCCTAAACCAGCAGGTAAACCTAGAATGAGTGAAAGCATAAAGAGACAGACAGATAGATAGATAGATAGATTTTAGATTTTTTTCTGTGTACAATTTAAAATAAATCTGTTTTGCTTGACACTTCAGAATTATTATGAACAAAAAATATGCTGCTTATTTTGTTTTTATTATTAATAACAATTTTAGAATATTTATAATGATATTCAATTTGGTGGAAATATGATGGATTTACTTATTTGATACATAGTATGTTTAAAAGACTGTGCGACATTTACTTTTGAACACATTTGCTGTCAACTTTGTTTATTTTAATGCATTGTTTAAATTAATTTAATGATTGTAACACATTCCGAAAACATTATAAATAAATAAGTAAAATATTAGTGTCCTTAGAGTTACTTTTTAAAAGGGATGTTGCAATGCACCATTAACAGTTATACTCAATAACAGGAAAATTAAAGAAAGAAAAAAATATATATATATATTTTTTTTTTGGTGTTAACTGAATTCCTAGATGTTCAAAAATATGACATCATTTACATGGTACTCAAAATTTGCCATAAATAGCATAAAAGCATAGATCCCACCAGCATTGGTTCAGGCTACTGGTGATGATAGTGTGGGGAATATTTTCTTGACACATTTTGAGCCCCTTAGTATCAATAATAAAAGTAAACAAATATATAAATTACATAAATAAACACCACTAAACTAGATTTACAAAAACTCTGCTGCCCTTACTGTAAGTTCTAGGTTGCTATTATACCTCATATATTAAATCTCCAGTGCCCTCCTACAAAATCTGTCTCCCTGACCCGTCCTCTCCGTCTGCTGGCCTCCTCCATCTTTGTCTTTCTGTAGTGTGTTATTGTGTGAGGGTGTAGTCTGGACGTCTGCTTCGCTGGAGATGCTACCGGCGGGTGAGACGCTAACACGCTAACACCTGTCTGTTGGCCCTCCTGCCAGAACACACTGACAGCTCTGTCTGCTTTGACTAATGATGTGATTGATGGACAAAATAAGAGAGCGCACATGCACACACAGTCCAACACACACACACACACACACACACACACACACACACACACACACACACTGCGGCCCGCGCCTGATGCGGGATATGGTGTCAGCGAGCCCTCATCATGTGGCAGCTGAAGGTGTATTCTTCTGCACGCCTCATTAGTCAGTAATGGTAGAGCACACCCCCCACAAACACACACATGCGCGCACACACACACACACACACTCTTAAATATGAAGCGGTGGGTGAAGATGGGCCTGATTCATGATGGGACACCACTTTATGGACTCAGAGCTATTAATATTGGCCTATCACTGGACATGCTTCACTAGCCTCCTGTTCACCTCTGACCAGAAGACCAGTGGTCTACTAGATGAAGTTAAAAACAGTATATATATATTTTGGTCCCACTTTTTATTAAGTGGCCTAAACTAATATGTACTTACACTGAAATTAATAATTAGTTACAATGTACTTATTGTGTAAATACATGTTTTTACATTGTACTTTGGCTTGATTAAATACATGCATGTAATTAAATCTGTAATTAATTTCTGTTATTACATTCATAATTACACTGTTGGTTCATCCCTTACACCTTAACCCATACATAAACCTACCCAGACCAAACCTGTCCTTAACCCTACTCGTATGCTACCTCAATAGAACCAGAAATGTTCTGCAATACATTATGAATGCATTAAGTACATTGTATTTATATTTTGATGCAAGTACATAGTAGTTAAGGCCACTTAATTTAAAGTTTTATTTAAAAAATTCATTCGTTCATTAATTAATTAATTAATTAATTCATTCATTCATTCATTCATTCATTCATTCATTCATGTTGATTTCTTTGTTCATTTATTTTGTAATAATAATAATAAATAAATATTTAAAGTGTAAAATGTATAGTTATTTGTATTATATGTGTACACGAAATATATGTTAATTAACAGTTTTCGTATTTTGTGATTCACACGTGTTTTCCCTTTATTTACGGTCTGAATTGCATTATGGGACCTTGATCTCTGCTCTGTCGGCTTTCAATGTTGAAAATTCAACATTACAGTTTAACAAGGTGACTTTTATTGACATTTTAGTAGTTTGAAATAATAAAATGTATAAGACACAATATATAGAGAAATAAGTCTTTAAAATAACAGGTTTTTGTACCATAATATGCTACATCAACCCAGAAAATATATCACTTTAAACTATTAAATATGTTAATAAAAGTAACTTTTTTTTACTTTTCAAGGTTAAAAGTTGTTGGAAGAAAGATCAAGGTCCCATAATGCAATTCAAAAGCATAAATAAAGTGGGAAAAAATAAAAACATGAATCACAAAATACGAAAAAACCCTGCTAATTTAGGGCCATATAATAAGATGTTTTTACAGTATAAAATACATTATGCCTATGGTAGGTCCCAAGTATGTACTGTATATTAGAGACAGAGAGAGAGAGAGAGTGAGTGAGTGAGTGAGTGAGTGAGTGTGTGTGTGGGGTTTAGGGGTAGGGTTGGGGTAGGAGAGTAGAATATACATTTTGTACAGTAGAAACAACATTACGTCTATGACAAGTCTCATAAAGGTAGTTGTCTGTGTGTTTGTGTGTGCGCATACATTAGCCACCATTTAAATGTTTATATTTAAAAATAAATCATGTTTATAAAACAAATTAAAACAGACTCGTCTCTCTGTAAAATATTATTGTGTGTGGTAAAGGTGATGTTGTCGTCCATCCCATACACTTATTAAAAAAAACAAACAAAAAAAAAAAAACCTTGTAACTATTTAACTATACAGAATATTAATTAAAGTGTATTCATATTCATTCTATGAGATCAGTGACAACACTCAAACTTTCTTTTCAGAGGAGCACATGAATCTCCGGTGACCTCAGCCATTTTATCAGGCTGAGGCTTGCGATAGACAGACTGGTAATTATATGAAGGAAGACATAATGAGAGCTGGATCCAGAGTGTGATCCAGATGCATGCTAAATGGAGACGTGCACGGGCCGCTGATGCGAGGAGGAGAGTCCCAGTTGTCCAGTCCTCAGCGGAGCAGCGCGGGGAGACCAGTTCCCCTGTGGAGAGGGACAGAAACGGGGCTCAAATGCAGCTAAAACCAAAACATTCATCCATCTGTCCAACTCTTACTTTCTCTGTTTTCCTCCACTCCACCCTTTTCCCTTTGTTCTGGTTTTTGTCTGCAGTACGCAAGCGGCTCACATTCAAAATAGCTTCTCGTGACATCTTTATAGATAGACTGTGACAGGTCTCTTTGAGGATTTTTTTTTTTTTTTGCGATTGTGTTTTCTGATATCTCAGTCTGTTTGTTTTGTGGCAGAGGCGGGGACGTTCTCTCCTGAGAGGAATAGGAGATGGAGAGTGTTGACAGCTGTGCAGGCCGGAGGGTGGAAGGGTTGACAGTGGAGTGCGTGCCTGACCAGACTCTCGTAGACCAGACTCTGGGGGAGAAGGAGTGAGAACCAGGCCAGGCTGTCAGAGCTGGATCAGTAGGCTGGTCGGCCACGTCACAGCTGATTTATCCCTTAAACCTCCGCTGGGGGAGAGGCAGAGCTCCTCTGGTAGTGTAGAGAATCTCACCACTGAGCTCCAGAGTATTTAAATGCAAACATAAACACACAGTATAAACCACACACACACAAACGACTGCAGACAAACGCAAACAATCTGTGCGTCCTGCTCCCCTTTTGGCAGATGTAATGTATACAAATCCTGACTGCATCACACAAACTAGCACTCAAAGTCACATGAAGACAAACAATGATTCATACATTCCACACATTATAAAACTCGTTTACAGTTATTTTGTCGATTGGGTTTCAGTGGTTTCATATTATGTGTATAACATTGCATTTTATGAGTTTATTCAAATTATTATTATTAATTTATTATTTGGAAATGTTGGAAATTAAATAAATGCAAAAGGATGACTTTTGATAATTATCTATTTTATTTATGCATTATTTTATAACATTCATTCATTATTATTATTTTTTATTCCATTGATTTCTTTTGCAAAAATAATTCAAATAAAAAGATATAAATATATGAAGTGGCATTGTGGTTGTCTTGCACGCAGTTCTTTATTAATCCAATATTAAAATATTATATATATATATATAAAAAAAATCAATCATGGAAATATAGAAAAATTATTTATTGCTGGAAATACTGCTGTTATAACTGATTATTATTGTCTGTAGTCTTTTCATAGTTTAATATTCAGACAATTCACTTGTTTGTACAGCTGTACGTTCAAAATATTATCCAAATTTTGCCAAATTCCACAGCATTGTTATGCAGTGAAGACTGAATCCTTTAATTCTGTCTGTGTTCCCCACATCACAGGGCGAAAATCACAAAGCTTTGTCAATTGACAATCACATTTGCATAGCATTGTTTTCAAGCATGTAGTTGTAAGTTAAATTAAAACCAAACAGCATGCATCTCTGGTTAACACACTTACAGCAAAGTGAATCCCAATTACTAAGAGATAAGAATTATGCTCCACTTTCCCAACGGTAACTTACCACATTTTTGTTCTGTCAAAACAAATGATGTTCTTTAGGGAATATGGGGTTGTTTTGAGGGGAATGTTTCTGTTAAATCATGTATTAACACGTGGCAGACATATTCTTCATCGCGCTGGAAGGAAACAGCACTGAGGCCTTTGCAAAAAAAGAGCAATTACAGCTATTAAGAAAGCAAAGCATGCCAATGTGCCATAATTCAACTTCCACTTGTACATTTTTCAAGAACATAAATCTCAAGCTCAAATGAAAAACATCTCATTTTCGCTCAGTGCATAAGACTCTTGAGAGACAACTCCTTAATCAAAATATTGCTCTTCCTTTCTTCTTTCATTTGTGTAGCCCTCTCCTCCTCTGGGCATCTCTTCATGTTGATGCTGTTGGTCTTCACCTCTCTTTCATCCTCTGATCACTTCTCATGCTTATTTGATATTCGAGAAATCGAATCAATCTTTTTTCACATAAATGTAAAAAAGAGCAGGCCTGGTTGGACACAAATGCACTTCAGAAAAGATTTGGTATGGATAGACACGGCAAAATGATTTCACACAAGGAGACAAATGCCCCAATCCCTCTTTCAACAATAGTAATATTCAATAGTGCATTGAAGACATTTCTAAAACTAAAAAGCTAAACATGCAGTTTTCTGATTGTTAAAGTAAAACCAACCCAGGGTCATTCTGATTACGTACCCCTATACACATTTCTGGAGAGAGCAAAATGCGTCCCAGGAGCAACGTTTTTTTTCGCAGTTTTTGTTTTCGCGAATCTGCCAGAGGCCGCTGTGTACGCTTTTTCAGATCTCAAACTTCTCTCACGAGTGCCGTTCATGCCAGCTGTTCTCACGTAAATCCACCAGAGGCCGCTGTTGACTGACTAACTGACTGACTGACTAACTGACTGACTGACCAACTGACCTATTCCCCCACCCTCCCCCTTCCCTAAACCCAACCAATAGTGTTTTAAAAGCACCGATTGACCAGCCCACCCCCTCCCTAAACCCAACCAACAGTTTTCAAAAGCAATCCAGAAAAAGAAAAGTCCTTACGGAAAAGCCCTTAAGCCTACATTTTATTTTTTGGCTTTTGTCTTACCTGCTTTCTAGAACCATTCTTCGCTGGACTCGAACCCTGTTGTCGCGATCATCTCCCCTCTGTGTCTCAAGCTCGCCGACGTACGTGTCGAGCTACCGGACAAACTGGTAACAGCGGAAAAGCCATCCACATGGAGGTAAGCGGTCAGCTGGTAAGCGAAAAAAAGGAACGGCATCATACCACCCCATAGCGTTCATTTTAAAGACGGAATGCAGCCATACGTAGCTCTGGCTACATAATTCGCGATCTCCAGAAATGTATATAAGGCTAAGTTTTCAGAATGAGCACGTTGCGTAAAACAGGTTCAAAATGTCATTTCATGACACCACATCATCACAATTAACCTAAAACAATGTCAAGTATATCCACCCAAATAAACAAACAAACAAACAAACAAACAAACAAACAAACAAACAAAAAACACATTATAAAATGCTCACATTAAATACATATTTTATGTTTTAAGTATTTTATAGCACATCTGAACTATCAATTTTTTTTTTATTATCAATACGTATTAAAATATATACAGTACTTATTGTCATTAAACAAAGATAAATAAAAGATAAATAAATGTACATAAATTAATTTATACACACATACACTGTACAAAATATCTGTAAATTAATAGTTTTCTGTATTTCGTGATACATGTTTGTTTGTTTGTTTTTTCTTCATTTATTTATTCATTTGAAAGATAATATTAATAAAAAAATATTCAATTGCATCACGGGGCCTTGATCTTTTTTATAACAACTTTTAATGTTGAAAAGTTTGAAGGTTTTTGTGGTACAAAATGGTACAAAAACCTGCTTTTTCTGTTATTTTACAGATCTAATTTTCCATTATTATTTATTACACAATAAACGTCCTGGTTACGTTCGTAACCCACGTTCCCCGAATAAGGGAACGGAGACGTGCGTCTGTAGAACAGACTATGGGAGTGCGTCAGACGACCAATCACTCTGAAGAGTAAGAAAACGGGCCAATGAAATGCCAAATTGCATTGGCAGAGCTCTGCTCCACAGCTGGCAGCAATGAGCTATCAGCGCTATATAAGCTGCACGCTGTGGAGTGAGCCTCAGAATTTGCCTGCTGAAGAGCCGATCACTCAGCTAATCAGCTGGAGACTCAGCTGCTGTGGCAGTGGAGACGCACGTCTCCGTTCCCTTATTCGGGCAACATGGGTTACGGACGTAACCAGGACGTTCCCCTTCATACGGGAACTTCAACGTGCGTCTGTAGAACAGACTATGGGAGACTGTATGGAAAGCGCCACTGCAGCTAAGCCCGTCACCCTCCTGATGTGAAGTTTGCCAAGCATAGCGTGAGCGCACAAGCATCACCAGGAGCGCAACCTTCCAACGTCCCTTAGGCCCTTAATTACCATAACATGGGAATAATAATTTAGATCAGGGGTCGTAAACGTGCTTTTACCTAGCTAATATAGACTAGGGATTTTAGAATTACGACAGTACGTTGGGAAAGCGTGCCAGTCCCCGAAGGGGGAGGACGCTGCGGAGCCACCTGCTACCCAAGAGGGGAGACTTGATGGTAATAGAGCATATGGACTAGCCCTGATGAGGGGGAGTACTACATATGATAAGCTGGTTAGCGGGTAGGGAAGACACAGGTCCGCCTGGTCAGGGGGAACACACCGTGGCTGAAATAAGCATATGGGGTCACCCCAGGGGGGGGACCGCGCCAAGCTGGCACCGAACCTCAGCATGTGGGTAGACCAAATTGCCATACAGACATCACACTGAGCCAGGCGCCCGACTCCTCCACTGAGTCGGGTGCTGGGGGCCTCGGAGGAATTCTCTAGGGTTCGCCAAGTGGGAAACTTACTAGTAGAATAAAAACTGCGCACGTATCTCCGGGTTAGGGAGCATGGCGCGACAAGCGTTTGTTAACACCGAGCTTAGTTTCCCTCCGATTGACTGGGGTTACCCAGTAATCGGGTGGAAACCGGCTCCACTCGAAGATTATAGAATCTCGCGAATGTGTTAGGTGTCGCCCAGCCAGTAGCTCTACAGATATCTGTGAGAGAGGCGCCGCGTGCTAACGCCCAGGAGGAGGCGACACTTCTAGTAGAGTGTGTTCTCACGTTTGCGGGACGCGGCTCGCCCTGGCATTGGTAAGCAAGGGCGATGGCATCAACTATCCAGTGGGCCAACCTCTGTTTTGATACGGCACTTCCCTTCTGCCGACCACCATAACAGATAAAGAGCTGTTCACAAGATCTTAAGTTTTGCGTTCGTTCCACGTAAAGGCTCAAAGCGCGAACGGGACAAAGCAGTGAGTGGGCAGGGTCTGCCTCCTCCGAAGGCAGCACTTGCAGGTTCACCACCTGATCTCTAAATGGGGTGGTAGGAACCTTGGGCACATAGCTGGGCCAGGGTCTCAGGATAACGTGAGAGTAAGCCGGTCCGAATTCTAGGCACGATTCGCTGACCGAAAATGCCTCCAAATCCCCGACTCTCTTGAACGATGCCAACGCGATCAGCAGAGCTGTCTTCATTGACAGAAGTTTTAACGATATCGAATCGAGTGGCTCGAATGGATCTCTCTGCAGACCCACCAGGACTACAGAGAGATCCCAAGAGGGCATAAGAGGGGGGCGGGATGGATTTAATCGCTGCGCGCCTCTGAGGAATCGGATGATTAGGTTATGCTTCCCGAGCGTGTTGCCATCCACCGCATCATGATGAGCGGAGATGGCAGCCACATAAACCTTCAGTGTGGAGGGTGACAGCCTACGCTCCAGCTTATCCTGAAGGAAGGATAACACAACGCTAATCCGGCAAGTTCGGGGGTCTTCTCGATGAGAAGCACACCACTCAGTGAATAGACTCCACTTCAGGCCGTAGGCATGCCTCGTAGAGGGTGCTCTAGCCTGAGTGATGGTGTTAACCACCGCCGCCGGTAAGTCACCTAAGTCTTCCGCGCTCCCTCTATGGACCACACGTGGAGATTCCAGAGATCTGGGCACGGGTGCCAATGGGTGCCCCATCCCTGGGAGAGGAGGTCCTCTCTCAGGGGAATGCGCCAGGGAGGGGCCGTTGCGAGGAGTGTGAGTTCGGGAACCCAGGTCCGGTTGGGTCAGAGAGGCGCAACAAACAAGACCTGCTCCTCGTCCTCCCTAACTTTGCACAGAGTCTGTGCGATTAGGCTCACTGGGGGAAACGCATATTTGCGCATACCCGGTGACCAGCTGTGAGCCAGCGCATCCGTGCCGAGGGGGGCCTCGGTCAGGGAATAAAACAACTGGCAATGGGTGCTTTCGAGAGAAGCAAACAGGTCGACCTGGGCTTTCCCGAATCGCTCCCATATCAGCTGGACCGTACCGGGGTGGAGTCTCCATTCTCCTCGGATCGTTTGCTGCCGTGAGAGCACATCGGCTGCACGGTTGAGCTCGCCCGGGATATGAATGGCACGCAGCGAACTCAGCCGCGTATGACTCCAGAGGAGCAGACGGCGAGCGAGCTGAGACATGCGACGAGAACGTATACCTCCCATACGGTTGATATAGGCTACCGTTGCCATGCTGTCCATCCTGACCAGCACGTGCTTCTGCTTTAACACCGGTAAAAACCGGCGGAGAGCAAGAAACACTGCCAACAGCTCTAGGCAGTTGATATGCCAACGCAGACGGGGTCCGCGCCACGAACCCGCAGCTGCGTGCTCGTTGCACATGGCCCCCCAGCCCATGCTGGAGGCATCTGTCGATACGACAATATGCCTGGATACTTGCCCTAGGGGCACCCTGGCCCGTAGAAAAGCAAGATCCGTCCAGGGACTGAAGGTGCGGCGACACAGCGGAGTGATGAGCACCGGGTGCGCGCCCGCGCGCCATGCCCGTCTGGGAGCTCGATCGTGAAGCCAGCGCTGAAGTGGTCTCATCTGAAGCAAACCGAGCGGCGTAACAGCGGCTGCGGATGCCATATGCCCCAGGAGCCTCTGAAAATATTTCAGTGGAACCACTATGTTCCTGTCGAGCGTGCTCAGACAGGAAAGCACTAGCCTGGCGCGCTCCTCCGAAAGGCGCGCTACCATAGCAATCGAGTCCAGCTCCAGCCCGAGAAAAGAGATCCTCTGCACTGGGAAAAGTTTGCTCTTCTCTCGGTTGACCCGAAGCCCCAACTGGTCGAGGTGCCGAAGCACCCTGTCCCTGTGCATAATCAATTGATCGCGAGACGAGGCTAGAATCAGCCAGTCGTCGAGATAATTGAGAATGCGGATGCCTGCATGCCGAAGCGGCGCTATGGCACCCTCCGCGAGCTTGGTCAAAACCCGCGGAGACAGAGAGAGCCCGAAGGGGAGGACTTTGTACTGCCATGCTCGTCCTTCGAACGCAAACCGGAGAAATGGACGGTGGCGTGGAAGAATGGAGACATGAAAATACGCGTCCCTCAGGTCTATAGCTGCAAACCAATCCCGAGGACGGACGCACTGGAGTATGCGCTTCTGCGTGAGCATCCTGAACGGCATTTTGTGTAAATGACAGTTCAGTCTGCGCAGATCTAGGATTGGTCTTAACCCTCCGCTCTTTTTCGGCACGATGAAGTACGGGCTGTAAAACCCACACTTCATCTCGGCTGGAGGGACCTGCTCGATTGCATCCTTCGCCAGGAGGACAGCAATCTCCTCTCGCAAGACAGGGGCGCTCTCAGGGGAGACCCTCGTAGTATGAACACCCGTGAACCTGGGAGGGCGGATAGCGAATTGAATCGCATAGCCGAGTCTGATCGTCCGCATGAGCCACCGCGACGGACTGGGTAGCGCTAACCAGGCTGGCAGAGCCCGCGCTAATGGCACCATCGGACTGATCAATGACGTGCCAACGAAGGGGCAGCTCGGGAGGGGAGTGCTCACCCCGGGAAGCAGAGCGGCCCGAGGAAGAGCTGAAAATAAGAGAGAGTCTCTTACCTTCCTCCCTGGATCCCGCGATGAGGCTGGAGTGAGAGAAAGGAACCCGTCCTCTTGCACTCCGTGAGCCTGTGACGAAGGGGCCCGGCGCTGCGATCCTGGAAGGCGGAGCGTCCCAGACTGGCAGGGCTCGGGTTTGCACATCCGGAGAGAGGAAAATTTGCTCTTTTTTTGACAATGTGGGTACCGCTGGCCCGGAGGCCAGCAGTGGTGTTTTTTTAAGTCTTTGCTGACTGTAGGTGTCCTCGGCCCTCCACCGAGGAAAGAGCAGGTTCCCTCTTCTCCGGATGGCCCGTCTCAGGGACGCTTCGCGGTCCGTTTACCGGACTTAATGGCGCCCTGGAGCGGTGGCGTCACGATCCCGCTAGAGGCTCAGTTGACGCCCAGCGGGGAGAGCAGTTTTCCGAGCCCGCTGATAGATGACCTCCCCCATCGCCTGGGACTGCTCCTTCACCGCCGAGAACTCCTGGGTAAAGTCCCCGACGGTGTCGCCGAACAGGCCAGCCTGGGATATGGGAGCGTTAAGAAAGCGAGCTTTGTCAACATCTCTCATATCGGCCAGGTTTAGCCAGAGGTGGCGTTCCTGGACCACTAATGTGGCCATCGTCTTCCCCAGGGCACGGGCAGCCGATTTGGTGGTCATGAGTTCTCCCCGGGGAAGAACCACCCTCCTGCAGCTCAGCCAACTTCTCAGCTTGGTAGCGTTTATAGGTGGCCATAGCGTGCAGAGCGGATGCAGCCTGTCCCGCAGCAGTGGAGGCTCTGGCCACGAGGGACTCAGATAACCTACACGCTTTGGAAGGGAGTCTGGGTGGACCTCTCCAGGTGGAGGCGCCCCGCGGGTAAAGATTGACCGCGATAGCGCGCTCCACCTGGGGAATCGCCACATAACCCCTGGCTGCTCCACTATCAAGGGTGGTGAGAGCGGGAGCGCACGAGGACCGGGCAGAGAAAGGTGCCCTCCATGCCTGCGTGAGCTCACTGTGTACCTCCGGGAAGAAAGGGACAGGGGGTTTGGAGGGTCTTGTCCTTCTAGCCCCCACGTAACACCCATCTAAGCGGTCCGGCCGTGGTGCTGGGGGACAAGCCATCTCCAGACCCACGGCCGAAGCAGCCCGGAATAACACGGCTAACATGTCCGACTCCAGATCCGAGGCCGCACTGACCACCCCGGAGGGTGGCAGAGGGTCCGAATCTTCATCGGAGCATGTTAGCCCGCCCTCCGATGCAGCGATGGACATCACGTCCCCGGTGTCATCTAATGAAAGCGCGGCCATCCCGGGGGATGGACCAGTGTTCTCACTCGAAGCTTGGACAGAGCCAGCTGAGGAGTGAGGGGTCCGCGGGCCCGAAGGCGACGGATAAGCCCCCACTGTAACCCTCAGGTCTGCCCGTGTGCTAACCGCATGGCGGGGAGCAGCAGGGGTGACGCACCTTAATGCAAGGGTGCGCCGCGACCTTAGCTGTGCAACAGTTAAGCCCTCGCAGTGAGGGCAGCAACTGTCCGCGAGCACCGCATCAACATGCCGGACCCCCAGACATGTGACGCAATGCTCGTGCCTGTCATCCGGGGAGAGGAAACCACCGCATCCAGAAATGCACGGTCGGAACGACATCTTTAAAAAGACGCGTTGTTCGACCGTGTGCTCTCTTAGGGAATTCTGCTCTTTTAGTGTGAAACTGCTCTTTTAGGACACCAGTGAAACGCCCAGGGGACATAAAACCCAGATCAAACGCCGCTGTTGCGTCTTCTCCCGCACTGGTGATAAACACTGAAACTTCAACAGTCAGGTTGGCAGAGTAGGTCTTCAGTCTCGTGAGAGGGTCTGAAGCAAATAAATTCTGAGGCTCACTCCACAGCGTGCAGCTTATATAGCGCTGATAGCTCATTGCTGCCAGCTGTGGAGCAGAGCTCTGCAATTTGCAATTTGGCATTTCATTGGCCCGTTTTCTTACTCTTCAGAGTGATTGGTCGTCTGACGCACTCCCATAGTCTGTTCTACAGACGCACGTTGAAGTTCCCATATGAAGGGGAACTACTAAAATATCAATAAAAAATTTGTAACTGCACAGTTGAATTTTTAACATTAAAAGTCGACAGAGCAGAAATCTCATAAAAGGTAAAATAAAATAAATCTCATAAAATAAATCTATAAAAAAAAACATGCATTATGAAATACAAAACCTGTTAATTAATATGTATTTAAAACTGTATACAATAAATAAATTAATAAACAATTATTAAGTATTAAATTTATTAATAAACAAATAAATAAATAAATGCATACATAAAAATGTTTTAATAAATAAATACATACATAGATAAATGCATACAGTATACATGCATGCATACATAAAAATGTTTTAATAATTTAACAAGCACACACACATACTTTTTGGCTTCATATTCTCTATTTTTCTCTCTGTACTTCTGTACGTCTCACTGATAAAGCAATATAGCAAGTGTGCTTTCACATATGAATCCTGGTAAATTAGAGTAAAACCACAAGACTGACTTTACCAGTAAATAAAGCAATGCGTTTTTCACAGAAGCAACAGTGTTCCATATTTTTTTACTTGTGAGACACCTTTCAAATAAAGTATCAACACAAAAATGCCTGTACGCTCTGTCATGTCAATCCATAAGGAAATTGAATTTAAAAGCTGTGCAGTTTTCTTCATCCAGTCAGGAGCACTTTGGTTTCACTATCTGTCAAACCTGATAACATTTTTGGTAAAACTTCTGAGTGACAGGTATAAGGAGAAGATCACATGGGACA
Source organism: Danio jaintianensis (assembly GCA_903798115.1). Taxonomy (NCBI): domain Eukaryota; kingdom Metazoa; phylum Chordata; class Actinopteri; order Cypriniformes; family Danionidae; genus Danio; species Danio jaintianensis. Next base: position 3,105,757 of record CAIGQV010000818.1, on the reverse strand, counting down.
TGTTTTCACAGTTAAAGATGCAAGTCACATAAAGCAATGGTATGCAGTTGTAGTACAAAATACTAAATGCAGAGCTGCAGCACTGGTGAACGGGAAAGAAGAAAGGGTCCGATGTTTGTCTAGAGCATGTTTCAGAGGGAAAGAAATATAATAAAATAAACAGAATATAATAAATAAAATAATAGCAGTAGAGCATATAATCTAAATGGCTTTATTGTTGGCCCAAAGCAGATATTTGGTCATATTTGGTCTTTTTTTGTTTTTGTTTTTTCATCTGATAATCTCTATTCACACATAGCAAGAGACGTGATTTACAGGTATCAGTGATTTTACAAATTCTCAACAATTGACAAAACTGTTTCAACAATGTTGTGTAAAGGCCTAGTTCAGCAATGATTACTAAACAATATTTTTTTTCTGCAATTTACCAGTAAAGACTGCATGTGTGAAACACAATACATAATTGGTACACTTTTCATCTCATGTGAATATTCTTTACATTCTTTATTCTTTATGACTATTCAAAACCAAAATGCATTTCTTATTATTTAAAGCTTTAAGTAATAGCCTTAACTCACTGAATAGTGAGGTTCCCTTAGTGGGTTGTATTTAGATAAATAAATACATGTATGCATGTCTGTATGATATGGTATGATATGATATGATATGATATGATATGATATGATATGGTATGATATTATATGAGACAATATGATATGATGTGATGCGATACGTTATACGACATGACATGACATGATATTACAAAAACTCCATTTGCGTCCCTTGCTTAATTTGAATTACTTCCCATTCACATTAACATTTAAAAACATATTCTTGAGCATACAATGATGGAAATCATCTGCCTAGACTCGATTTGTTACTGAATTGATGTTTTAGTGATGCAAGAAAAAAACTAAACTTAAGTGACATTTCCTTGTGAGAATGTTGCTTTGTTAATTTCAGAAACCTTGTACTTGTCCTCTGAAAAACCTTTGACTTCATGTGTGTGACCTTCAAACGTCAATGTTGCCGAATACTACCCTGTAGCCATTATGCATAATTTACTGTTATCTAAATACTTTAAAGCATTTTTTTCTTTTTTTAATCAAAAAAATTTAAATTAATAAAAAAGACAGACAGCTATCGTTCTGGGTGTTACTAAAAACAAGTGTTGAGATCACTCTTTCACAGCACCATCCAAGAGTGCTTTGCGTCAGCACTTAAACCGAGATGTCTTTGTGATCAGCAGTAATTCTGATAGCGACGGAACCTTGCTGGCTGTATTTCAATATGCAAAGTCCTTGTCAAACAAGCCAGGATTGAGAGGCGACCAATTACAGCGACAGCATGAGAGAGATGTTTATCAGCTCGCAGACTTAGTTCATCTCCATGGCCATGGAAGTGCTTTATTGATTGGCTATTGGGTAGCTAATAACATGGGTTATCTACATGCAGCAAGAGACAAGTACCGCTCTCTCTGAAGCAGCTGGATGAGGATTTGATATGGTCCTCTGTCCACCTTGGCGAAAAGAGGAAGGTTGCGGCGCTCAGGGGGATGGGGAAGGATTGGGTGTGTGCAACCAACATAATCATTTACTGCATCTTGCTCTGAATTTTTTTATTCCTGTGAAAATTAGGTTTCGTTGGGCAATGCCTTCTGCAAGTATGAGCACAATGCTGTTTTGCAAATGAAATTATTAGCAAAATTCAGTTGTGTTGTAGGCTTATTTCAGGATATGTTTCAATTGTTTTCTTTAAATCAATCAATTGGATGTTGGAGCACAGCTCAGCGGCTGTTCTGCTGCATGTATGTTAGCATGTTTATGTGGAGTGTCACTCACAGGTCATGCATGCTCACTTGGGCTGAACACGGTCATGAACATGTCAAACCCGCATGTGCCAGTTTGTGAGACTTGTCTGTGGACTGTGTGTGTGTGTATATGTGTGTGTCCATGCATTAATCACAGTGACAGAACTACCCACGTCCTCTACCGGGCTATAGTCTCTTGAGAAATTTCTGTGACCTCTAGTACACACATACACATACACACACTCATACTTTACTTGTCCTCTTGAAACAACACACATTTCTTTATTAACTAGCTCAATCTGCTTTTCCGTTTCCGGGTTTTCTAATGCACTAAAAAAAGAAGAAGAAAAAAAATCTGATTAATGATCAGAATTAAGCATCACTTCCTTAGTTGGTTGCTCTTTACAGGCAAAATGGAAGTAGGTTCAAAAAAGGGGGATTACTGAACCGAAGTCCAAGGTTTTTGCAATACTCTTGGGAAGAACCACGTCTCAGCACAAGATTACATTTCAGTCCAGGCTCACGTCAAACCATGCCAGGCGGGACAGGAAATTGTGTCCCTGTCACTGGGACGCTGGAGAAAAATTTAAATACCCTTCCCCGGAAAGGACACCTCATATGCACCCTGGGGTCCCATCCATAGCCCCCCACCTCAGGGTGTCCATCTTGTGTCAAAGCTGCCTTTTTAATACCACACTTATATTGTCTTCTTTTTTTCTCTTCCACCAGCAGGCGTCCTATTCAGTTAACTGAAGGAATCTACTTTTGCTTATGTGGTTTGGAAAGGCACAGTGAAAACAAATAAGACGAAGAAAAAAGAAAAAGCTGAAACTGAGAGAGAGAGAAAGATGGAGCCGTGACTGAAAGGCTGAGAGTATGAAGGCATGTGTTTAAATCCCCCGGAGAGTAAATACACAGAGCAATTACCATGTAAAAACAATGAAAACGGGAGCTGCCTGTAAAAGCGGGCCTTGCGGAGGAAATGTCACTTTCTTAAAGCACACCTCTCTGTCAGTTGCATTTAAATGTGCAGGTGAAGCTAAAATAAACAGCTGTCCTGAAAAGAGAAAACTCCCCTTATCATGGAATTTCCTCCAAGTGCCCTGGTGCTTGCTCTAGAAGCTTTAAATGTCTCCTTACACCTCTGAGAAATAGTGTGAAAGAGAAAATAAACACCTGTACAAGAGGATCATCCTGCACCAACTTCACCTTCATTTGGCCACTGTGCAATTACTGGCATGTCTGTAGGCCTATATGTACTGTAAACCGTCATCTGCAGTGTAAAAACAATTATTTACTGTACTGTAGGTCTTGTGATTTATTTGGCCATTATGGAAACTGAGAATTTCCTCTTTATATATATATTTCATCTTTATATATATATATTTGAACAAAGTTATTATAATATTATACAATTTAAAAACGGTCAAAAAGACTGCCTCTGTTGTTAAAACTGTTAAAACAGTGCTGTTACAACATTAACAAAATCACAAATGAAGCAAAGTCATTATTAGGAACTGAACTTCCTAACTTTCTTTAAGATTTTCATCCCTTTTAACCATTTGTTCTCTTCTAGAAAACAAGCAAAGATTTACTATGTGCCATGTATCTTTTCATGGTGTAATAGTATAGGTGATGGGTTTAATCTGCAGTGGGATATCAGAATTTCCAACACCACATGTAGTTTATTTGGAAGTAAACTAGTCGTCGCCGGTTCAACACCCCCCCAAGGTGTAACCGGACCCCACTTTTGACTGAGATGCTTCCATGGCTGGATGGGGGGACCATTTATCAATGCAAACGTAATAACATCCATTTGAATCTAACTAAAAATCAATATTTCATTACCAAATTGTTAGTGAGAATGAAGAGGGATGGCGGAAGTTGGGGCAGGCGCATAAGAAGGGAGGCGTCAGAAGGTTCGATGGGAAGACGAGATGATTCATGGGACCATCAGAGGAGCAGAGGAAAGGGGAGGGGTGATGGAGGACGAGCGGAGGGGGGAAAACTTCGAGAGGCCCTACTCCCCTATGACCTTGGCGGAGAGGGAAAAATATATAGAAGAAAATGAAAGCAACTGTCAACTCCCCACTGGCCAGGATCAGCCCATAAATCATAGCCAGAAAGATGAGGAGCGGGGTGGAGATGGGTGGGAGTGGGAGGGGACAGGGCAAATCTCACACCTACACAGTTCTCAACATGTGCACCTCCGGAAGAGGTTTTGAGGATCTGTTAAAGTACTTGTGCATGTGATATACTGTTTACTGTGTTTGTTTTGCGTAGCTGGAAGGGTGAGAATGAGTTTGGATGGTTCTGTCCGTGCGCTAGAGGCATCTTTAACCCTCTGCCCCGTTGATTGAGAGTGACAGGATTGAGGGCTGCGCAGTACACAGGCAGCGAGATCTGATGCAACCGTGTACTGCTTAATCAATGGATCATTGAGGGGATTGATTCCAGCCAACAGATGTACTCAAAGTTGTATATGGACTGTGTTGCTACATCTTGCATCACATTTCTGTCCAACCCCCTAAGAGCTGGAGATTTATCATTTGAAGTCTATGCTGTTGTGTCCAGTCTAGTCTATTTGCATTGCACACTACTGCATTAGCGTTTCAGAGGAAGCTAAGGGTTGTTTTAGATTTTGTGGTGTATTTAGGAGGGAAAGTTAATTTTGTATCTGTTTGCTGTGGTTTGAAAAAGTTGTGTATGTTTTAGGTGTTCAGATTGGAAACTACTTACTATACACATCTACATACACGACTGTAAAAATCTGTATGCTAACCTGTCTGCCTGCAGGATATTTACCTTATAAAATATCTCTTTAGGATTTTCTGTTTAATATCTGCATGGACGAAATTAGGACTGACAGTGATAAATGAATTGCGTATGCCTCTCAAAATGAAACATAATTGTCAATTTTACCATAATAGCGATGCTTATTTGTTACGCAGGACAGCAGTATGGTGATTTTTATCAAGTGTTCCACATTAAAGGATCTTGGCATGCTTAATCCTTTTGGCAAGGAAATGAAATGTGAAAAGAAGAGCAGAGAAAGGTATCTTGGGAGAACAATTTTCTTGCTATTTTTACAACAGCATTGTTGGATTAGATTTTTTGTTCAAAGATATATTAATGATATACAGTGTTTAATCTAAGAAAAATAAGATAGACACAAATCATTTAATGCATTTGTCATTAAAAATACTTTTATCTGTGATCTATATTTTATCAAATTAAAACATAATTTTCTCAGAACATAGACATTTTGATTAATTAAAAAGACTGACTGATTGTTTTAGGTGAAAGCTTTTTTTTTTATTATCGAACATGTAAGTCCTCGTAAGAGTTTGCTTTTTTTCTACTACAGCTCTCCGTCCCCCTCCCTTTCACAGATGAGTGGGGTATGAGCTGTTTTTTTGACAGGGCTCCAGATTGTAAGCGCATCAGGTGACAATTAAGATGTAACAAAATAAATTGTTTGCTGTCACTTTCACTTACCCCTGCCGTCTCGCCATTTTCCCAATGCCCCACAACAAAGCAGTGGTGTCAAATCTGCCTCCCTTATGTACCCCCAAGGTACCGGAAATGCTTTGTACACACATGCTAACATGTACGCATATGTGTACACACACGCACACATGCGCACGCGCACACACACACACACACACACACACACACACACACTCACACGCACACACAAACAAACAACCTTGGAAACCTGAGATATGCATTTATAGGTGGGTGCCATCTGTAAAACTTGGCTTACTTGTTTTCTTTCTTTCCAAAAGAGACCATGACTTTCTTCACCCTACTTATCATTTCACATATCAAACAATCCAAAAATGGCATACGCACACTAAATAATTCATCAGCTGCTAACATTAAACAACTGTTAACACGCTCAAATAATTAGTTATGCTTGCTTGACATGTTTGCATCTTTAATAATTGATGCATTTGTCTTAATTACCAACAACAGTATTTTGGCCTTGTTATTCCTTTTCCGGCGAAAAAAGGAAAGAGGCAATTATTCCATAAATATTAATTGGACACCCTTATTAAAATCAAGACAAAGGGGCAGGGAGAGTTACAACAGAGTATTTTCTTTAAATTTTAAACAGAGTTATAAATTTCTCTATCTCTCCCTCTCTCTGCTTGGACAGGTATCATCACGGAGAGACATTTTTATTGGTGGCTCTGAATAAAATATCATCACGTTTTAATTTGTGCTTGGTGTGTGATCACATTTGGAGAAACATTAATGCTGTCAATGGGTCGGGATGATTAATGCAATTATTATGATAATGATATTAAGCAGAATTATAAATGCATTCACATTAATCAAAGATCTTCCTCTGCGTGCCGCTGACTGTGTTCACATTAGGACTTGAGAAAGAATTCACAGACAAAGCAAAGCAAAAGAAATCCTGCAGACAAAGCCAAAGTGGGGGATCTCTGTAATCTTGTGCATTTGAGATAGATTTAAAGTCAGCTCTGTGACAGTTGTGTTGTGTTCAAATAGTTGCAACAAACTTGTTGCAGCTTGGCGGCCATTTTGTTCTTCTGGCAGGCCTCTATAAATGGTGAAATATTTAAAATGTGCCACAGCGAGTTTTCTCCCTTCTTAACAACAATGTTTGGAGAAGTGCCAGTGATGCCTCGTGTCATGTTTAAACTTTCATGTGTGGCACCTCTATATGTAGTGAATGGCAAAGGCACACACATGCTTGCTCAATCTCAGACATCCAAAATACAGCTGTCAGTGTAAAAGTGTCTGACTTTGCGAGGACTTTGACGCTCTGAAAGACTGTGAGTGAAGTTCTTTTTCTTTTTTGTTTGCTGGTAGATTAAAAAGGCAAATGAATGACACTGCTCAACACCCCAAATCAGCCCCTGCTATTAATATTTCACACTGATGGCAGCTGTTTATCACAACAGAGCGGCATTAAAGAGGTGAAGATGCAAGCGAGAGGGAGGGAAGGAAGGGGGAGGGGAAGGAAGAAGCAAGAACCAGGATGTGACATGGCCTCAAGTCTTCATTTAAAATGCTCCACAAACAGCCAAATTTTCCACTACTTAAGCTCTAACGAAAGTTTTGCTCTCACTCGGATTTTAGCGTTAAAACCCCTATTAGATCTGGAGACCTGAACCTGTTCTGTCCTATTTAAAAGCTGTAGTGTCCGTGTCATAAACATTTAACCAAACGCGCCTACCTCCACTTTCCGATGAATGTGATTTTCATTACTGTAAATTATGCATGTATGTGAGCACCAACAAGAATATCAGAATCATAATACAGATCAGAGGCAAATGAAAAACGATTTGGAGATGAAACGAGTGAATCTTAAGGTCAGGAATTAACCTCATCCTTCTTATCTGGGTATTGTGCTGGATAATAGCCATGAAACATGCCGGCTATCAGTGACACTCTCAATTGGAAATGTCCATATTAGGCAATATGCAAATGCAGTTGATGGGGTATAAATTCCAGGACAAGACAGTGAGCCCACATGGGGCAATGATTAAAACGGGGCTGTTAAAGATGGAGAGGGGGTGAGAAGGAAAAGGAACGAATGTAGTTAAACTGATATTATAATGAGCGACTATAGAAGGCGATGACCATCGACTGAACCGAGCTTAGTCAATGGGAAAAACAAGTACATCCTTTCTCAGGACGCAGTTACAGCATGGTGCAGTACTCCAGATGAGCCAACCTCATCGATAGCTGTCAGTCTAAAATGACTCCCAGCATTAGTATTTGCTCACCACAGCACATTGGGCAACTGGAACGCATTGACTTTTCAATCTCTGAATCTTCCTCATCACCACACATCTGCCATTATCATAATACGGTGCGATTTTTGGCCATTTCCACTAACTGGAAGGTCACATTCTTTTCTCTGCCTACGAGATGGGCCAAACCAGATGAGCAAATAGTGATAAATAAACAAATAAATAAAACATGCGAAACATTTGAGGGTAGCGAACTGTTTGTGGTGTGTCAGGTTTTCAAATGTCACAAAAGCAGATTTATGGGCTGCTTTCGAAGGACATTATTTGATCTTGACAGTCTTAATCATTCACGCTTTCCCCTCCACATCCCTTCTCTTTTTCTGCTGCCCGTCATGGATTATTGAAATAGAAAAATAACAAGTGAGAAAAGGGCCCAGGAGCTGAATCAAAATGTCAGGTTTGTACTTACAGCCGTATGCGGTGAGACAGGGTCAAGGGTTTCAATTATTTGTATACGGTGCGGCCGGGCTCTACACGAAAGGTTATGTCACCCCTTAGCTATTTACCCCCCGATTTGAATGGGGTTGATATTCAACCGCAGGCCCAGTGCCACTGATATGGAACAGATCTAGCATTTGAGTGGAATGGAGATTGTGGTCGAGATTGACAAGGAGGCTTGGGGGGAAAGGGGGAAGTATTGCCAGACTCCATGTCATTGTACTCGTATGTGAACAAGATGATTGCCTAGTAATGTGTGGCTGATCCGTGCAAGATTGCTCCATGTTTCAGATCCTCAGGGATGCTGGCGTGACAGTGTAGCCTGAGAGGCCTGTCATTTAGGGAACAATGGAATAATGTGCCGTTAGATATTATGATCAAGCTCACTGATTGCTTTTGCAGCTCAGCATATTTCACAAAGTTTACAGTCAAGCTATAGGCGAATGTCAGCTATAGGTGAATGGTCATATTTTGTGTTTTCAGATCAAGATATAGTTTCACCGAAAGAGGAAATTCTGACACTCTTTCCTTATAATTGACCCCATCATATCTCATCAATTAAAAAACAACACTTCTCCATTGATGAGTTTTTCTTTTTTACAGCAATCCATGTTCTATGTGCATTATGGTAAGGGAAGGACACAGGTCCTGAATGAGTTAAGGGACTTCTGGGTCTCCTGGGCACAAAATACAAAGACGATCAGAGTAGATCAGATTGGGTGTAAAAAAGAAAGTGATCAGATTACATGTTAAAATGAAGAGATTTACAGCTAAACAGGCTGCCGTTTATGGACTAGATCTATTTACTGTAGATGTATTTTTGATGAAGCACATGTAGATATAATAAAATATTTTTGTTTGTTTGTTTGTTCAAAAGTAGAGGCTTGGTTCTTTATTTTGATATTTAATAAAAAATTCTGAGGGACATCAAATTTAGGTGAAATTCACAAAAAATGGTGGTGGTGGCTGGTAAGTTAGAAAAACAAAAAGGAAATAAAAACAAATCACTGGCATTAAAAGAGTTAAGCACTCTCATGTTGCTATCAAAGCCGTATGACTTTCTTTATTCTGTGGAAAACAAAGGAAGATATTCTAAAGAATGTTGCTTTGGTCCATATTAACATGTCAGTGAGATCCAAACTCTTTAAGCTAAATCAGAGCAATGCTCAACTTGTTCAAAAACAAACATCTTACATTATAATATATCATAATACCATCAAACATCAGCTAAATAATAAATCTGGCACCAAAACTTGGTCCTGGTGGGCCAGTGTTCTGCAGAGTTTAGCTCCAACCCCAACACACTTGAGTCGGCTAATCAAGCTCATATAGTCATACAAGACACTACCAAGCAGGTGTGCTAAGGCAAATTTGAGCTGAAATCTGCAGGACATTGGCCCTCCAGTACTGAGTTTTGGCACCTCTGTCCTATTTGATGTAATGCTAAATTTGATCACATTTTGAACTGAACAAATATGTAAGTTTCAGTTTGTCCGTTATTGTTTCAGAAGATGTGGTATATACTTTGAGTCAATAATTTAGAAGTTTTTTAAATAATTATTGGTAACTTTTTTTGGAGCTTAAAATTTTGTCAGTTGTATAAAACTACACGAGCATCACATATCAAACACACATGAAACACATGGTTTTGGAATATTTTAGTGTGTAAAATAAAAATCACACAATCACATCTTTTTCACACGAACATTTCATGTGTTTTACATAATTTTTGTAGGTGTTTGTATGCATGAAGCTCATGCTTTTTTTTTCTGTAATGGGACAAAATAAAATAAAAGTTTTTATCTTCTTTTGAATCTCACTGAAGAAAGGCAGTTTTCTGTAGTTAAGCCATGAAGGCTTTTTTCCCCTGACAAGCTTCACAAGGATGGGGTTATATTGTTCCCAGCATCATCATATGCATCAACTTCTCTCAATATCAGTGAAAAGACCTGCTCATTTGGGAGTAAGAACCTAATAAAAACTTAACTAAGGAGCCATTTTGGGGGCTGATACTTTCAAACCAGACCTTTTATACAGATTTTGTCAAACTTTATCACCTTTCAAAGACATTTGTCTTCCCTACAGGCCCTAGAACAGAAAGGGCTGGGCATTGATGTGATGAGGGCTATATCATCCCAAAAGACAATCATGGTGATCAATTAGATTTAATGCTGACCCAGGTCTAAAATGATTGCAGGTGGAGCGAGTGACATTAATGACTTGCCACGAACCCTATCTTACCTCATGAAAGTTGCTCCGTGTAAAAGCCGAGCCCTACCCCATCCGCTTCTCCCTGTAAAAATCTCAGGGTTATTGAGAGTGATATGAAATTTCTAAATGTCATTAATTGACACCTTTTCCCCCCTGAGCTGTCAGCTGGGAGACAGAAAGGTCACAGCTCGTGGGTGAAATATTTATATATATATATATTTCCTACTCCTGTGAATTATGGCTGTCATTAACAAGAGGGAATGGATGACGGGGCCCACTGAAAGCCTCCATCGATCGAATCTACGAACAGGGACAGCAGCCGCCTGAGATGGGACGGGGTCACCAAAGTATCTCGACTAAGGTGAAAGGTCTCTGGTGAAGGCTGAAGAGGGCTGGGCTGTGTGTGAGGTAAGCTTTCATTTTGTTGAACAGCTCCATTAAACACAAACTTGCAAAATCATTCTGTTAATTGTCATCACAAACTACCATCATTCAACAGAAGTTCAATGCACTCTTAAAGGCACATTTTGTATCGTATATTATTTAACCCTAAAAGATTCCCCTCTTTCAAAACTGTGCTTGTGTTCCAGGGAAGAGCGATCCTCCTCTGTAAAAACAGGCCTCAATTGAGTGGTGGTTAAACATATTACGGTAGACAGTAACAATGGTGTCAGTTTTGCCATTTAAGTTTGAGTATGAACATCCCTTTTTGAAGTGCATTCAAAGATTCGCTTACACAGCACAGAAAACAGCATCTTCTTAATGTGACAACTGAACCAAACATCCAGACCTTACCTACAGCTGCAGTGTTAAAGATCAGGTGAAAATAGGTGTGTTTTTAGACGGACTAAGTAGTTCATAACCATTATGCAAATTTGTTGCAAACCTACGTATGTTGGATGTAAGATTTAAAATACTGACAACTGCATTTCAGAAGGTTCAAAATCAGAAGGTTCTTTATTTTAAGAAACAATAACTTTTACATCAACAAAAAGATCAAATGAAATATATTATCTTAAAAAAAGCATGATAGGGTTACTTATATATTATACATTCTCAGCAGAACCTGATTTTACCAAGTACAAGGGTCCCGGATCAACATCTTTGTTAATCCTTGAACAATCCAATCAATCAGATTATAGGGGCAAGTGTACAGTTTATGTTTAAAGTTACAATCAGTGTTAGGTGCTTAGAAGCTACACCCTTGTTATTTACCTATTATTTTCCTCAAATTTTAGGAATACCTTATTGGTATAATTAGGTTTGGATTCAATTTGCAGGCTAACGTGATATTCCAAGATCAATAAAATATGTTGAGCCACAAATAACTCCACAAAACCCCAACTCTTAAGACACTAAAATACACTTTTAGTGGTAGACAAAAACAAAGATAGAAAACGTACAAAGATGTTCTTTGAATGATACTGCCCCAGAGACAAGCTGTTTTACCTTAAATTCAGTTTGTTTGTTTTTTTCTGAAGGTGATAGATGGAAAAATATGTGTTTGAACAATTGTACAGAACATAAAAACAGTGTCCACCACTAAAGTATGCACTGACAACTAGTGCTGGGAAAAACTGACATAAGAGTAAAAGATTGATCAATGATCAGCTTTTATTTGTACATGATTTATGTTGCCCCTATCAATGTAAAAAGACATCACAAAGTAATAAGCAATTCTGTTAATATTTTCTGATACCCTACTTTGCCTAGGGCACCATGATGCCTAGGGTGCTTTTAAACTTTTGGAGGCCACGGAATTACCAAGTCTGCTACTCAAAACAAAGTCATGACATAAATGAAATAACTGAGACTTCTTAGCGGCCAAAGAATATTAAATTAGACATGAAACCAGCTGAACATGGTGATCCTGCAGCGATCATAACGCCACAGGCATGCACTCAGCTAAACACTGTGCGGGATGGAATGAGTCATAAAACGAACGTCCAGCATCTAAGCGATGTTGTGGCTACGCTGGGTGAACCCCAGCCTCTTATGGTCCCTTTGTTGTGTGACAGCTTTCAGGGCGAGAGGCGTTTAATTTCGGAGTGAATACCACACTACATAACCACATGGCATTTAACTTGAGAAATGGCTTTCTGCTTCAGCTGTCTGTGTTTTCATCATCAGGGCGGGCTGGTGGGGTGGAGGACGGGAGGGAGAGGAAATGGCTTTTTTTTCAGCTTCCTCATGCCATTAGACATCGGCGCTCAGCGGGCGCATGCGTCTTTTTGGTATGCATGTAGTGTGGAGTGTTGCAAAGCATGTTACAACAGCAGAAACACACTGGGGGAGGGGGAGGTGGTAGCCGAGATAGCTGAGATCTTTATCTGTGGAGAGGAAAAAATGTATAAATAGGCAGCGGGGAGACGAGGAGGGGGCTCTGTTAAAGGTCTGCTTTAAGACAAACCCAGCCCTGATTCAAATTCAGTTCAAATCGAGCCCGAGAGAGGACAGTCCCACTGAGGATGCACTCCATTATCAGCCTGAGCCACGATCTGAGAGGCCATGTTATACATCAATGCTGAACCGCAAATACACGAGCCTGCCGTAATTTATCTGTCATAAACTGTTTACAAAGTGCATGACAACTGATGTTCTAAAGCATGAATGCCAGTTCACATGATACAGATATATTTCTGGAACCATTCTCAAGTAATGACCCATATGTCTGCATGCGGTTCGGAATAAACAAGATGATTTTTGTTAGTAATTTATGTTATTTCGTAAAAGTGACAATTATGATTTAAGGGCCTTGGTCTGAAACAACAGTAAAGTACAGCAGTGAGTACAGAGCTCTGCTGATGTCCCGTAGGCAGATATCTAATGAGTTCATGATGTGGAGCAATAACTAATTACAGGCTTAGATTAGACATACAGAGAGGAGGTTGCCGACAGAGTCAGTCATTTCATTTTTTTTTCCTTTCAAAGGCCTTGCCAAATGGAGAGAAACCAATCTAAACAACATTTTATGTAAAACCCTAAATCTCATTAGAGACATGCAAAAGGAGGGGGGAAATGTTTGACAGGGGAAAATGTTGAATCACTTCCTGTACAGTAACACAGTAACTTTCATGTGGTGCACAGACTAATTAAGGGGAACGTTTTGGAGGGGCTTACAAACCGTAAGTCACAAGACCGAACCTGAAGCACTCCCAACAGTCTACCTAATGCTGGGTCACCGGCGGAATGCGGCCAACATCATTCTACCTTCTACATGACAGAAATATGGGAAAAGAATATGTACCCCATCAAGGAGATTTAGGGCACTTGTTCGGTGGTGGCAGCCTTTGAGCCTCTTCCAATCAAGCTTACGTCGAGTGAGTTTTCAAATATCTGTTCTGTCACAGTCAAACAACTCACTCTGTCGTTTGAAGTTAAATAAAATGATTTAGAGACACGCTAATGATGTATTATGACACAACTGCATGCACCGCTCTTTAGTGCTCCATCATTTCATTTTTGTTTAGATAAAAAAGGGCATTAAAATTGCACAAAAATCTTGTCTAAATACTAGCAACCATGACCTCATCAGGGGAAATCAAGGCCAGACTGAAAGCAGATCTTCCAGCTGTCATGTAATGTTGGGGCATTCCACCGTAGAGACTTGTCTCTAACTAACCTTGTGCATATGGGAGTGCATTTGTATTTATTCATTTGACAGATGCTTTATCCAAAGCGACTTACATTGCATTCAATATATTTTATCAGCATGTGTTCCCTGGAAATCAAACTCAAGACTTTGAAGTTGCTAGCGCCATCCGCTACCATTTGAAAATGCTGGATGAATGCTGAGACCTGCCAATTGAAAAAAAGGGAATTTTTGAATTAAAAAAGGGCAAAAGAAGAAGAAGAAAGTTTTACATGAATAAAACTAGTGCAGTGAAAATGCATTAAAAGATGTGTGAATTGAAAATTAAAATGTGACTTACTTGCAAATGTGATCTGTTTAACATCATGCAGAATTTTTATTATTGTGTCACATTACTGAGCAGGTTTCCGTTCAGCCAGCATAATTATTTACGTTAGAGGCTAAACAATAGCAAGTACATGAAAACCGTGTACACATGTGGCTTTTGGCCTGCAATTTCTTTTGTAGCTTAAACAAATGTTAGTAAACAAACAGAAGATAACGCAGATTTATTTGTAGCAGTTGTTCTTGATTAATATGAGCTCAAACAGAACATAACTCAACACATACAACTTGAGATAATCTTCATAAAATGGTATTGCGCACAGCTTTGCTAAAGCTATTTGCTTCTTCCCAAAAAGTGCCTACTGTGTGTTTCCTTTTGGAAAACGTCCATTCACAAGAACTGAAACAAGTAATTTCAAATAACAAGGTTGGGCTAAAATTATCCATATCTAATGACACTGCATTTCTCTTTGCTTTCTTTTTATCAATCATGAAAACTATGAGGAGGTTGGTATTTTAATGTGACATTAGTATCACGATGATCTATGGCAAGACAAGAGCTCTTGTGGGTTCACTGTGTTCTGCTTCTACATATTAATATCTTTTTGTATTTCATACGGTAATACTTAAAGGGATAGTTTGAGTTTCTTTAATATCAGAATAATATTAACAGTGGTTGAACTCTTGGGAATTTGACAACAACGATCAAATGTAACTTTCATCAGGCGTTTCCATGTATATATGCTATAATTGCAAGCAAACTAAAGAAGATTTGGCAGCTATGCTATAATCAATTTATGGACTTTTTTTTATCATTGATCTTGGTGTATCTAACCTTTGATCACAGGCAAGCATGGGTCTACCCCAGATTCTCAACTGATGAATAAAAAAGCTTTCCCTGCAAGTAACTTGCAATTTCATCTTTCAACCACATGGTGATGTAAAGCCCAGAATTCTCTAGTAACTCAGTACAATCTGTCAGTTACAAGCAGTCATTCACTAATACCCGTTTACAATTGCAAAATGATGAGAGCTAAAGTGGAATCAATGTCAGTGAGGAGAAATTTATTGGCACCTGTGCTGCTCAGTGATTGTGTCATGAAAATGCAGTTATGCTGATGATATGTAGCAGAGCCTGGGTAAAAGTATAAATCATGTGTTTCTGCTATATTTGGTTAGGAGCAGCATTAGTAAAAAAAAACTTAGTCTGTCTGGCACTGCCCCAGTGACAACTTTTGTAACTTTATTTCTAAGAGTGTATTAAACAGCACAATAAGTAGGTTTCGGTCAGGAGGATTAGTTCCTCTAAGGAATAGTGCATCCAAAAATGACAATTCTGACATCATTTACACACCCTTTCTAATGTTTCTAAGTTTATTTCTTCTGCTAATCACAATTGTACCATGTACAGGTTTTCAGCTTTCTTCAAAATATCTTCTTTGTGTTTAACAGAAAAAAAGAAACACATAAAGATTTGGATTTACTTGAGGGTGAGTAAATAATGAGTAAATAAAGATTTTTGGGTGAACTTTTCCTTAAATTCATCTCCGGCTCTCATGTACGATGTTGATTGGGCATAGCGAAACAAAAAAACTCACAGAGAATTAGCAGAGTAATTCCTGCAGTGGGACCTGCCTATGAGTGCGCTAATCAATGCGGGTGCCCTTGTTACGCAGGAAGATTTGAGCCGCTTGACCGCTGATGAGGAAAAGGGTTTACTGAGGCTGGTGGTTGAGGTGAGGTGGACGGTGCCGAGCTAGTGGAGGAAGACAGGTTTTCACCGACTGACAGTTTTAACTCTTTTCAAAGGTACAGAGTGATTAATGAGGCCTTTTTATGGTGAGCGGGAGCAGAGGTTTGGGTGAGTCACGGGCCTGAGAGTATTGACATCTCCATTATTTACTGAGTGATTGGGGCAGCCGAAGGGCCCCTGATTAGAAAACAATAAATGCTGTTATTGGTGATCTGGGCCTAAGCAGGACACTTCAAATGCATGTCTGAGGTTTTCTAATTACTGTGGCCAACTGCACGCTGGACCGTGATAAACCAAAAGCAATAGAGTGGTCCCTGGGGGGAATGGGCTGGGGCTGTGGTCTCTGAAGTGTGTGTGCGTGTGTGTGTGTGTGTGTGTGTGTGTGTGTGTGTGTGTGTGTGTGTGTGTGTGTGTGTGTGTGTGTGTGTGTGTGTGTGTGTGTGTGTGTGTGTGTGTGTGTGTGTGTGTGTGTGTGTGTGTGTGTGTTTGTTTGTAAATGCATTGAACATTAGAATGTGCATTAGAATACAACGGATGGTGCTAAAAAATATACTAAAATCCCCAGGGAACATATTCAGTGAATAGTTTATTTTATATGCAGTCTTTTTTTGTTTAACAACTCTAAATTGTTTTTTGGCAGGCACTTACCATTAATTTGGTGCCTGTATCAATAAAGAACCATCAGCAGCTTATGTTCACGTTTATTATATTATATTATATTATTCATTCATTCATTTTCTTTTCGGCTTAGTCCCTTTATTAATCTGGGGTCGCCACAGCGGAATGAACCGCCAACTTATCCAGCATATGTTTTACACAGCGGATGCCCTTCCAGTTGCAACCCATCACTGGGAAACATCCATACACACTCATTCACACACATACACTATAGACAATTTAGCTTACCCAATTCACCTATACCACATGTTTTTTTTGGACTTGTGGGGGAAACCGGAGCACCCAGAGGAAACCCACACCAACACGGGGAGAACATGCAAACTCCACACAGAAGTGCCAACTGACCCAGCCGGGGCTCGAACCAGCGACCTTCTTGCTGTGAGGCGATTGTGCTACCCACTGCGCCACCGTGCTGCTTGTTATATTATATTATTCATTCATTCATTTTCTTTTCGGCTTAGTCCCTTTATTCATCTGGGGTCGCCACAGCGGAATGAACCGCCAACTTATCCAGCATATGTTTTACGCAGCGGATGCCCTTCCAGCCGCAACCCATCACTGGGAAACATCCATACACACTCATTCACACTCATACACTACGGACAATTTAGCTTACCCAATTCACCTATACTGCAAGTCTTTTGGACTTGTGGGGGAAACCGGAGCACCCAGAGGAAACCCACACCAACACTGGGAGAACATGCACACTCCACACAGAAATGCTAACTGACCCAGTCGGGGCTCGAACCAGCGACCTTCTTGTTGTGAGGCGATTGTGCTACCCACTGTGCCACCATGCTGCCCGTTATATTATATTATATTATATTATATTATATTATATTATATTATATTATATATCACAAGGAGTAGTGGCATGAATGACATGTTGCAATTATTTGATCGCAAACTGTTTCATTCAAAAGGTAACATTGGGTAGATGGATATATTGCATAAAAGAATGTCATTGAAGGCAGTGGTAATAGGATTTTTTGTTTAAAAGCACGTTTGACTAAATTGAAGCTAATTTGAGTATGCATAATATTATGTCATTTAAACAACTTAAAGATGAAGAGTGTAATTTCTGCACCAGAAGTGGCACCAACTCAAACCGCACACAAAAAAAATTATTGTAGTTAAGCAGTTTATGATGAATGCATATTACATTATGCAACAGACATGCATTTTTGAACATGACTCAAAGAGGTGGAACATAAGCAATTTGTCACAGAGCCAACATTATATACAATGTTAGGTATGTTGGAAAGCTATTATGAACTAAGAATATTTTAGTTGCGTAGGTAGGTAAAAAGTTGTGCGGTGTCATTAAGTAATTTTAAATAATAATAATAATAATAATAATAATAATAATGGCGGCATGGTGGTTAGCACTGAACCTGACAGCAAGAAGGTTGCTGGTTCAAGTCCCAGCTGGGCCAGTTGGCATTTCTGTGTGCAGTTTGCATGTTCTCACTGTGTTTCGTGGGTTTCCTCCGAGTGCTCTGGTTTCCCCAACAGTCCAAAGACATGTGTTATAGGTGAATTGGATAAGCTATATTGGCCGTAGTGTATGAGTGTGTGTGAGTAAGTGTGTATGGGTGTTTCCCAGTACTAGGTTGCGGCTGGAAGGGCATCCGTTGCATAAAACATATGCTGGATAAGTTGGTGGTTCATTCCGCTGTGGCAACCTCTGAAATAGAGACTAAGCCAAAGGAAAATGAACGAATGAATTAATAATAATAATAATAATAATAATAATAATAATAATAATAATAATAATAATGTGCTCCATTCATTGAAACCAGTTGCTCTTTTTTATAAATACATATACATTTTCATATCTAAATCATTAAGCAGATGTGCCAAATCTATGATCAGTGGACGTCATCTGCACAGAGGCGGAATAATTCAGCAAACAGAAGCATCTTCACACATTCCTTCTGATGACATTTAGGCTTTGAGAAAAAAGCCCACATCTTTAATAAGAACCAACCTTCTGATGCGATGAAATATTAAAGTCTAATTTTAAACATTATGATGGCTGACTTTCTGTCTGATTACAATGAAACGTTTAAATTGTAATTTTTAAAGAGGTAATTTTTTCCATATTAGAGCTAAGCGGGTAACAATATTTACAAACTTTTGAAATTAAACTTTAAATAGAAGTCAGGTTTAATTTATTGTTTCTCAGAAAGTCAAGTCATTTTTTTCTTGTGTTATTTTCATTCCTATGCGCTATAATTTGTGGAGGCGTTTTGTATAAATCTGTCTCAGACTTAATTATTTTGCAACAATGGTTTCATTCACAACAACTTGATTAACATCTGCATATTAATTATAAGCAGTGGCTGGAGCTTTGGCTCCTTTTTTGATTTGTAATTGAATTATTCATTTTGTGTTACATCACTGATTTTGCCTTATATACTTTTTAATAAATGGATATGCCTGTGAGATCTATGCTAGAAGTAGCACTGGCAGAATGTTGAAAACAATATGCCACAAGTACCTGTGTTACAGTTGTTTAATGGTGGGCAAGTGGTGTTTGCTTACCATATAAAGCTCTAGAAGCTATTTTTAGATAAACACACAAACCAAAACCTTTAACATACAGCAAAACTGCAACGCTGTGTTGTGCTGGCAAGACTGCACAGTAATTTTGTATAGATATGTTTATTTTGCTCCTTGCAAATATATATTATGTTGATTGACTGATATCATGAACAATCGCATGCCATATTTCCATTTCATATATATTTCATCCAGTTTATTGAGTTTATACTCCTCATAAGGCAAACCCTTACAAAAGAAAAATATTGTGTCACTACATTTTTGTTTATTTTAGCAAATGTTCCTTTATGCATTGCATCTCTTATATCCTCCCTTACTAGTTGAGACAGAAAGTAATGTTTCAGCCAGCTGTGTTGAAGTGATGCTTGATAACACCAGAATATCACCGCATATCACAAGTGACATCACAGATGGCAAGACGCATGGCATCTCATCATCAGTTGTTGACACAGTTGCCCAAAACGACGGGGAAAGTCACAATTCTCCCACACCCTAAATTAGCTATTAATTCAAACACAAACCCCCAACCAGCAAGCTTTTTTTGTGTATTTTTAAAAAATCTAATAGACGTTTAAACATAGACGGCTTTGCTGAAACAAGACTAACTTTGGGCTGTCAGTGACAATCTATAGGAGTCTATGAAAATGACTAGTCTATCCAGAACTAGACTAGTGATTGAATACACAGGAATGAATGACTACTCATGTGATGTCTGTCTAATCTGTGTATTTAAAGATTAGTCTAGCTTTTCACTGACAGCTCAAATTTAGCTTTGTTTTACAAAAGGCATCTATGTTTAGATGTCTATTAGACATTTATTAAACACATTGTAATTTGTGGGACACGGTAAATCTTATTTATTAACAGGGAAGTCTTAATTCCAGCTATGAAAAAAAAACAAAGTAATAAAAAAAATGCAGAGAAGAAAACAAAGGTCCTACACTTTCAAACCAATTGCTTACACCGTAGTACCAGGTTTGATGACCTTCTGGCCTTCATACACAAATTTTTCATGGCATACATTCAACAAATTTGCTGAAAGCATCCCTCAGATATTTTGGTCCATAATGACATGCAAACATGCAATTGCTGCAGATTTGTTGATGCACATCCATGATGCAAATCTCCTGTTCCAGCATATCCCAAAGGTACTCTGTTGGAATTATATCTACTTTGTGACATTGCACATTATCCAGCTGGAAGTAGCCATTACAATATGAGTTCACTGTGGTCATAAAGGAATAGACATGGTCAGGAGAAAGGTCGTTTGTGGCTCTTAAACAAAGCTCAATTGGTATTAAGGGGCACAATATGTGCCAAGAATATATCGGCCACAGCACTACAACACCAGTCTGAACTAGTGAAATAAGGTAGGATGGATCCTTGTGTCCAATTATTTATACAAAATTCTGACCCTACCATTCATGTCACAGAAACAAATATTCATCATCAGACTTGCCAACTTTTTGAAGTCTTTTAGTTCCCAATTTTAATTTAGTTCATGTGAATTGTAGTCTCAGTTTGCTGTTCTTATCTTAAAGGGGTGTCACCAAGTAAGGTCTTCTGCTGCTGTAGATCATCTGCTCAAAGTGGATTTGTGCTGTGCACTCAGAAAGGCAGTTGTACAGGTATGCAGTTAAACTAAAGATTCAAGTTCAAGTTTCCTTTATTTTGTCATTCAGAACATCACAGGAGATGTGACACTCAGCAGTGGTAGATGGTAGGTACTTTAAAAAGTAATTAGTTATAGTTACTTCTCACACGTAGTAAATGAATTACTTGATTATAAAGTAAATAAATTATCAGGGAAAGTAACTATTTTGTTATGTGCATGTACTCAAATGAATACTGCTTCAGTGAGCTCAGTTACAGCAAAATGATACAGTATATCACATATATAACACAGCATTTTATTGTCAGTAATGGTAATAGTATTGTAATGGGGGAAACCGGAATTCTTTTGATTACTCGTTACTGAAAAAGTAACCCCTTTAGTAACAGCATTTATTTACAATGTCATTATTCCCATCACTGATACTCAGTTGTAACAAGTGGTGGTTTGAGTAAATGTTGCCCTTCAATTAGCTCAAACCAGGTCATTCTTTACTAACTTAAATGCACTTAGTTGTTATGACTTTGGCTGATTAAATATTTAGGTTAACAAGCAGTTGGACAGCCTGACCTAATAAAGTATCAGTATGTATTACATTTTAGTCTAAAGATGAAAAAGTTGCAGAAAGGTTCCAACACAATTAATGTATATTTATTAAATAACATTTGATAAACATGTATTTATATATTTAATAAGTTCAGTTGCAAAAAACCTCTAAGTGCCATCTGAAATTTTCTTTGTTTTTCTCAGCCTCCTATGTTTCTGTTTATTTATTTATTTCATTTAAAGTCATCCAAAAAGACTATTTTCTTCGCAATAAAAGTGAAATTACTGAACCTACATACATGAGAAAAAACTTTCAAATGGCACTTATAGGCTTTTGCACCTGAAGTCTTCATTTATTAAATTAAGGTAATCCAACCCAATAACAAAGGAGGTGCAGTGCACAAAACCAGTGAGCAGAGCAAACCAAAGGAAATGGGTAAAATAATGGTTTATGGAGGAATAAATGTTGAAGGAACCACTGAGGATGATGTTAGAGATGAGATCTTCGAGAGAACCAGGATGATGGTGGAGCAGGAGGAGGTGGATACTCAGGAGGAGCTAAAGAATAACAGCGAGCAAGTGATCCTAGAGACTGAGGTGAAGCTGGACTGGAGGATTCTGGCAGAGACAAAACGGTTGGAGGGATGAGTTGCCATAAGTGTGCGGCAAAGGTTAAGCACCAACTGGCTAAGACAAAGCCAGAGGGATGAGAAATTCTGGTGAAGTCAGAAAGATAAAGGTCCATTGCGGAACAGAAGGAGACAAACCAATGCAGGGGCTTTGTTGACAGTGTCAGAAGCACTGCCTCTGCTTCCTAGTCAATGAGCTGTTCGTCAGTAGCCAGTTCCAAGAATATCCCCCCTGGAACAAATGTTAGGACTGGCTCACATACCAAGTCAGATTTACTGTTATTAGTTACATCTTGCTAGTACAAGCTTAGACCCCTTTCTGGCCTTCATAACTACCTTGAATCTTCAAATAAAACCTTGAATTCAACAAATTTGCTGAAAGCATCCCTTAGATATTTTGGTCCATAGTGACATCCAAACATGCAATTTCTGCAGATTGGTTGACCGCACTTCCATGATGCAAATCTCCTGTTCCAGCATATCCCAAAGATGCACTGTTGGAGTTATATCTACTCTGTGACATTGCACATTATCCTACTGGAAGTAGCCATTACAATATAAGTACACTGTGGTCATAAAGGGATAGACATGGTCAGGAACAAGGCAGTTTGTGGCTATTAAACAAAGCTCAATTGGTATTAAGGGGCACAGTGTGTGCCAAGGATAAATATATATATATATACCACAGACTCACTGTTGTGTTTGGGCTCTGAGATGGAGACTGGCTCTGGCACTGTTTGTAGTGCCGGCTCTGGTATCATATTCTTGAAAAGGGGTGGTGAGGAGTTTTGTTCTAGAGTGAAGTTGATGTATTCTTCTAAGGTCCAGCAGGTATCCCCCTTTTGACATTGCGAAACAGATTTCATTGTCCAGCCTGCATCTGAATCCCTGGGTGACAAGAAGTTGTCACAGGTGGCATGGTGGAACATTTTGTTGAAGAATCCAGCAGAAATATTTTCAATACTGACATTAATATTAATCGATTTATTAATGATTTTATTGGCAATAAATTAAAGCCTTGGTGAGCATGACATACCAAAAAAAACTCCAAAGTTTAAATGTTATGTATATTAACCTTACAATTGCAAGACTGCTGTGAAGTGCATGCATGCACAGGTTGGGCTTTTTTAAAAAACAGGCATCAGAGGGGATCTGTATGTTTGACGGGTAGGAAGGCAGGAGATGGAAGCTTTTCCACACTGGATTTATGTCAAGCCCAAGCCCTCCGAAATAGCTGTTCTCCACCCTCCCAGGATTTACGTGTCACTTAATGG
Source organism: Danio jaintianensis (assembly GCA_903798115.1). Classification (NCBI taxonomy): domain Eukaryota; kingdom Metazoa; phylum Chordata; class Actinopteri; order Cypriniformes; family Danionidae; genus Danio; species Danio jaintianensis. The sequence goes on along the minus strand of CAIGQV010000818.1, from coordinate 3,082,533 downwards.
GCAGAGACAGGCCCGTCCTTGACAAGTACACCTGTCAGCCAGCCGTGAATGACAGGGCCAAGTCACATCGTATCCTCAAATTCCCCTTGTCAAAACAGAATAAAATAAATAAATAACATAGAAATCAAACCTGCAAGCAGGTACTAATCAACTCCCGCATGTCTCACACAGAGACAACAGTGAGTGTGTTTATATGAAGGAGAAGTGCGAGTGTGTGGGCGTGTGCCGCCCACTGTGTAATAAAAGACTGTTTTGCCAGTGTATCATGCCAATACTTGTAAGGGGAGGGGCTGATAATAAAATGAAGGTGCTTAAAATGTTACTGATGCTTAACAAATAACAAAATATATAATATAATACAGGTACATAATATAAATTTCTGCGAAATTTATTAGGTTTGAAAAAAAAAAAAAACTTTTACAAGGATTTTCAAGAAGAATGTCATACAGGTGTATGGATGCAAAGACCTTAAAAAAAATAATAATAATAATGTATATATATATTCATTTTCTTTTCGGCTTAGTCCCTTTATTAATCTGGGGTCGCCACAGCGGAATGAACCGCCAACTTATCCAGCATATGTTTTACACAGCGGATGCCTTTCCAGCTGCAACCCATCACTGGGAAACACCCATACACACATACACTACTGACAATTTAGCCTTCCCAATTTACCTGTACCGCATGTCTTTGGACTTGTGGGGGAAACCGGAGCACCCGGAGGAAACCCACGCGAACACGGGGAGAACATGCAAACTCCACACAGAAATGCCAAATGACCCAGCCGGGGCTCGAACCAGCAACCTTCTTGCTGTGAGGCGATTGTGCTACCCACTGCGCCACCGTGATGCCCCAATATATATATATATATATCATCATGCAGCATGACACTTAGGCCTTTCACCAATTTGTTGGATTGAAAGTAATAAAAATGACAAAAATGTTCAGGAATGTTCAGCTTTTTGCTCACACCCTTTTTACCTTTATTACACTTTTTTTGTAAGTGTGGGTAGCCTATGCTAGATCTACAATAATTTGATTCTGAGAATCAATCAAAACCCCAACCCCCTCAAAAAATGTTCCTTAAGGTGTGCAAGGTGTGATGATCTTTTAATTTTGCAAACCCAAATATTTTCACAACTTTAAAAATGTCCCTAATTAATTGTTAATCAAAATATTTTGATTAAGAATGCCAATTGGCAAGAAATACTTCCAAATATTTCAACTCTGTTGCAAAGAAAGTCTGTAGATCTGATTAAAGTGCTTTTCCATGCCAAAGACCATTTTCATAATTCTAAAATCAAATGTGTGTGTATGCATGTTGAGTCCCAGGACACAAAAATTATAAATTACTGTAGGAAAGCTCTCTCTGATATCATTTTCTTTTTCTTTTTTTACACTGAGTATGTAATTTGCAAGTACATAAACTTACTCTGCTAATCTTTTTTTCCCCAAACCAAACAACCTAGAGGTATCATCATTAAAATGTTATGTGACTTCCATACAATTTGAACATATCTGGTATTAAAATATATATATATATATATATAT